>CM031989.1:258760-269975 GCA_018804465.1 Populus tomentosa
GGTGCCATTGATATTGGTTCAGTGCCCGGAACCAATCAATACAAAACTCAATCTCCCTATACGGAGCAATCCAGGTAAGTCATCAGGAAATACATCGATAAACTCTCTTACTAGAGGGACTTCCCTATAACTGGGGAACTTCTTTCTCTACATCCCACGTATATATGCGAGGCTAGCACTGTACCTCCTTTTCGGGCCATTTTCCTCGAGATAGCCGACAAACATAATGATGGAGACCCAATCTTATCTCCTTGAAATACCAACCCACCTTCTTGATCTAGATCAAACATTATTTCTTACCCCAACAATTACTTGAAGCCCTATGCTTCGCCAAACCAATCCATTCCTAAAATCACATCAAATCAACCATATCTAAGACATTTAAGTCTCCCATAAGATCTTATCTCCAATCTCTATTCACAATCCAGATACACATACTTTACTAATATTAACTCATCTAAGGGAGTGGAGACTGAAATGGGGGGATTTAACAAGGTTGGTTGTTTATCTAACCTCAGGGGCCAAAATATGGGGACACAAACGAATGAGTTGCACCCGTATCAAACAAAACTTTTGCTTCAAAAGAGCAAACAGGAAGAATACCTGAAACAACTGTGTTGGATGCCTGAGCATCTACTGAGTCAAGGCAAAAACTCTAGCATGCCCCTGACCCTGCTGTATCTGACCTCTATCACCTGCACCCCGACCTCTTTGACCACGGCCACCAAAACCTCTACCCCCATGAGCCACCGACTGGCTCGTCGATGGTGCCTGAATAGGATGCTGGACTGAAGCAGATAACCCTGAAGTGGACAACTGTCTCCTCGGGCACTCTCTAATCTTATGACCTATCTGGCCACAACTAAACAAGCCCCAGTTCTTCTGTAGCACTCTGCACTGTTATGACCTCCTCCACAAGTGCTGACACGAAGAAACTATCCCCGGGTGAAACAAATGAACTACGAGGTGCAGTCTGAACTAAACTCTGGGTACCACTACTGCCACTCTGACCGCTTGAGCCACTACCTGACGGTCTCTGTCTAAACCTCCTCTGAACCCATGAGCCCTTGACGGCCACTTCGTCCCCTAAACGGACCTGCACTTACTCCCTGTTGCCTAAAAGACTGACCCTCATCTCTAGGCCTCTTAGACTGGCCAGCAGTCATGTCCTCTATTTCACGCGCCTCTAGCAACCTGGCGCTATCAACAGCTGAGGAGTAGGATGGAAACACTTGTGGCGCCAATACCATATACATAGAGGATTTGAGTCCTCTAATGAATCTCTTCACCCTCCACTCCTCAGTGGGTAGAAGATGTTCTGCATACCTAGACAGCTGAGTGAACTTCAGATCATACTCATCCACTGTCATGCTCCCCTGAGATAGCCTCTCAAACTCATAAAGTCGAGCATCCCTGATGCTCTGAGGGAGAAACCTGTCTAAGAACATGGAGCTAAACTCCTTCCATGTCCACTGAGTCTCTACTGGTCTTGCTCTTTCCTAGACTCAAACCAAGAGATTGCCACATCTCCTTCCAACCTGAACGATGCCAAACTCACAGCTCGGTTGGTCTGTACATCCCAAAGCTTTACATCGTCGCCAAATGTCATCTAGGAACCTCTGAGGATCCTCTGAACTGTCTATCCCAGTAAAAATAGGAGGTGCAACTTCATAAAGGCATCCAATGGCACATTAACTCCCTGAACAGTGTGGGATGTCGAGGGTACATCTCTATCCCTCATTCTGTCTCTCTCCATAGTAAACTCTATCCAAGTCTGCACAACCTGGCTAAGTTGTTGAACCTCTGTAACAGGCTCAGGGTCAGCGAGCCCCACACCTGTTTCATCACCATATCTTCCTCTTCTATCTCCTGAGGCTCTTCCTCCACTGGTGGAGGTACTTCATCAACAGTTGAGGCACGGTGCACCACGCCTCCTTCTCGTGCCTTGCAGTTATCACTGCATAATAGGGACATCATCCTGATCATCATCTACCCTAAGAGTATCAGTTGTTCGTCTATTCCGTGGCATTTCCTAAATAAAAGTGAGAGCACTTAAGTCATGCTGGAACAATAGCATGATAATTATCTCAAATTATAGGAAGCAGATCTATCACAAGGAAGAAAACATACTTGATGAGAATTTAAAATTTTAAAAAACAACAAAACAAGACAATACGAATCCTAATGCTCCACTTATTATGAAATTAATTATATTATTGTTTCTTTAACCTAAAGCTCTGATACCAAGTTTGTCACGACACCGAATACCCGGATCCATGACCGCACATAGGCAAGGTTCCCCTCCAAGGTTCCAAACCTATGCGAACCCAAACTTACATACAATCTTTTGAACAACTCAATCAGAGTTTAGCACAGCATTAACAACAAATTAATTTCATAACATAATTCGATTGTCTTATACAAGAGTTAATATAATTTCATAGTTTTGGAGCACTAACTTGAGCATAAAAAGAAAGATACAAATTACAACCAAAAGCAGGTTCGGAAGGTTCAACAAAAGTAACCCGCTATCAAGCTATAAGCCTGAAAAGAATAAATAATGAGAGGGTGAGTACAACAACTTAGTGAGTAGATAACGTTCATATACACACACGAGGTAATATAGCAATGAGAATATATATACAAGTATGGCTTTAGTTCTTATACGAAGGTTTATCAAATAGGCCATAACAAGAATATCATATGGTAGAACTCGTCAGAAAATCAAAATGCAATGAGCATGAGGCTCCGTACTGTTGGATGATCAGTCCACACAGGTTGGTGTCTCCCCCGACCAACTAGGGTTCAGATACGATGTGCACAAAGACTAACACTACCCTGTTAGCATGGGTATTCTGACTGACATACCATAGGTTCATAATCATAATCAAACAAACATATTCATATCTCAAAGCTCAACTCATGACATCAATCAAATGAGGAGCATCAATTCAGAATTCACTTCAAAATACATACTGGTTCATATCAAGAATTCAGATTCAATAATTGATCATGCTTTATCATAACAAAGATAATAATCAATATATATTATCAAGAAGCATGATCCAATTCATATTAACAAATCAAATATTTATAGTATTTCTCATGCATATGGAAAATTATCCACTCACCTGACTCAAAAGCAAATAGAAGCCAAAAGCAGACACTGAAGAAAATCCTACTAAACGTCCCGTCAGTAAAATATCAGGATTATCTGAATACAAAGGAGACATATTCAAGAACGACTCGAAAGAACATTTAACCTATTTAATACACTTAACTAAGGGTGTATTCCGTAACCCTATATGTTTTGAACTAACTAGTCAATTTTCTCAAAAACCCAAAAATCTAACGGTTTTCCCGAAATCTAATCCATAATAAAAACAACTAATAAAATTGGTATAATTCACTAAGTAACCCTTAATTATTCATCAAACTAGTCTGCAAAAGCTAATATTACAGCTAGGGACTAATCTGGAATTTTTCCATATTTTTAAGGCCAAATTGTAACTTTTATCAAATGGAGGACCAAACTGAAATTTGTCATAAATCCATGAATATACTGAAATTCTGACCTTAATTAATCCTCAATTCTGTCCAGGATGTATCATTATGCTTCAGGGGATCATTCTGGAATTTTACTAAATTTTTAGGGTCAAATCGTACTTTTGTCAAATTGGAGGACTAATTGAAAGTGTTAAATTATCTTATCTACACAGTAATTCTGTCCATAATTCATATGTTATTCTGTTCAGAATATCGGAATATGCTCCAGGGACAACTTTGTAATTTTCCAAAGTTCGGGGACTAAACTGTAATTTTCGGAAATTGAGGGACCAAATTGAATTTTCCGTCATCTTCAACCTCAAAAAACCCAGAATTTCACAGATCACCTACTGTTATCCCTGATTTCTAACACAAATTCACCATTCAACAAAAATTATAACTCAAAATCATCACAATCTTCCATAATCAACTTAATAATCAATTACCCACAACAATCAAACCCCCTAACCTCAATTTAATTCATCAATTAAACCCAAAACGCAAATTCTCAAAACCCTAACATTCATCAAAACTAAAATTAAAGCTTAATTAACAGTATTATACACAATAAACAACCTAAATCTTACCTTTTGCACTTATTTCCTCCAAATCTCTTCCTTTTTCCTTATTTTCCCTTCTTTTCTCTTCTTCTTCTTTCTCCCTTCTCTCTCACGTTTCTGAATATTTCAGATCACACTTTCCCTTTTTTTTTTTTACTTCCTATTTATATTATCATTTTGTTCAATTACAGAATACCCTTCAATCATTTATACCCTCTCTTTAAGCCTCCAAGGGCTTTGTTGTAATATCCTATCTTATAAATTTCAAAACATTACTTAAGATCAAATTGCAGCTCTCAGAAAGGACTGAAGGATAGTTGAGGCAATATTGTGTCGGAGAAAGAATGTAAATGCTTTCTTGCAAATTTATTAGCAATGTCGCACCCCAAAAAAAAAAAAAAAAAAAAAAAAATCAATCAAATCCTAAATTTCAAATTGCGGGTTCGACTGGCGAATTTTTATTTATTTTAGTTCTTTGGAGTCGCCACCTAGTATTTTGGTCACTAGGAAACCTAACGGTCTCAGAGATCGGGTACGGGGACTGGTTGCGTAAAGGGAAGGTATTAGCACCCCAAATACGCCCTACCTAAGGTAAGCTGCATTGTTTTATTGTCTGATAAAACTAAGGTGGTTATTGTACTTCTAGTCGTTGGTCTGTCTATGGTTCAAGAAAAATCCTCCTCGGTAAGAGGTATTTTATCTTATCGGTAAAATCCTAACCGTTCTAACGTCTTTACCAAAAACTTTATTAATAATATTTAGGATACGTTTTACGTATAAATTCGTAAGCCCAAATACTAAAATAAAAACAGAAAGATTTTTTAAGAATTTTTGAAATATTGGCCTAGTTCTCATGGCTTAAATAAACTGGTATTAAAGCCAAAATGCATGTTAATACATATATTGTTTTGAAATTTTCTTTGTTGTGGTGAAAATATGATGTTATAATATTTATATATCTATATATATTGGAGAGACTAGGCCGTATTTTTTAAAACAAAAACAATTTTTTGGAAAATATTATTTTTTATGCTTTGACGAAAATCAGGTATTTTAATACTGAGCTTGTATCCTTACGGTATAAAAATACAACCCAATATTAATCCACTTTGATAAAATATGCAGAAAAATCAACAACATTTTTTAGGACCTTTTTTAGAATTTTTTTTGAAGCAAAAACATTTTTTTATTTTGAAAAATTTGATGTTTTGACGAAAACCGGGTATTTATAACACTGGTTTTGTATCTTTACAGTATAAAAATACAAACCAGAATTAGAAACATTTTTGACAAAAATATGCAGAAAAATCAACAACATTTTTTTAAAGATTTTTTCAAAATATTTTTTATTATTATTATTTTATATATATATACATATATACACCATATAATATAATATATAAGATATAATATAAAAATAATTCGGGCTGGGCCGGCCCAAATATCTGGGCCGACTTGTCCCAGAGAGCTGGTATGGGCCAGACCTGGTCTGTCCGTCAGATACAAGCCGGCCAGACTTAGTCTGGCCCAAACAAAAAAAAAAAATTGTGCTGGGCCAGGATCCACCTGGCCAGCTACGCCATCAACAGAGGGGGGAAATTATTCCCCCCCCTCCTCCCTGCATGCAGAATGTTCTTCTGCATGGCAGGGAAAACAAATAAAAAACTAGCGAAAGGGGGGAGAAGAGGTGACCTGGCGTGGAGGAGGCGGTGCTGCGGTGGCTCTGCGGTGGCGTGGCTTCCCGGGCGGCGCTGCGGCTCCTCTCTCTTCGGTGTTCGGTTCTCTCTCCTCTTCGGCCTCCTCTCTCTCTCTCCTCCCTTCGTTTTTTTCTTTTTCCCTCCTTTGCAGCTTCGGTTTTCTTCTCTAGTTATAGGAGCCGAACCGGTGTGGGGGACCATTGTTAGTGCGCCTTGGAGCGGGTTTCGCGGGTGGGCTGGTCGGCCACCACCGCGACAGCAAGGGCCGTTTCTCTACTTTCGGCCGGTGGTCGGCCAATGCCTTTGGTCGGTGGTCCCACGGTGTGGGGCTTCGGGTTGTCGATGGAGATGCAAGGGAGAGAGGGCGGGAAGATTTGAAAAAAAACAAAAAATGGTTTTCTTCTTCTGCTGCTCTGCTTCGGGGGGAAGGAGGAAGATGAACAGTGGTCGTTCAAAACGACACCGTTCTGGGCTTCCCTTTTTTTTTTTTTTTTTTTTTTAATATATATATGAAACGGCGTCGTTTTGGATAAAACGCGCCGTTTCATTTAAAGGAGCCAAAATCCAGATCAGTCCTCCATTATTTCACCTTCGGTCTCCGTCCCTCTTGTTTGGCCGCCTTTTCACTTTGGTCCTTGGCCTCTGATCTATGCAATTTAGCCCTCAATTGATTAATAAACTTTCAATTTCTTCAATTAGAGCCCCTGAAATAATTCTAAACAGCCCCCTCTATCTTTGCGCCTTCTCCAAATTGGTCCCCGGTTTCGGATTTCACAATTAAGTCCCTAATTGACCCTTAAACTTCAATATTTATGCAATTGAGCCCCTGATTTGACCCAATAAATTCCTAAAAATATATTTTGGCCCCATAACTTAAATTTCTCCAAATTAAAGCCCAAATTGACTTAAAAATCAATTTTTCTTGGAATCAAATCTTCTATAAATTCAAATAAAAATCCAATTAAGTCCATAAACATCCAAATTTGGGCTTTTCTCCTCAAAATTCAAATTTTCCTTCTCAATAGGGCTTTCATCCTTCAAGAATATACTGCAAAAATTTAATCCTTGTATTTTTGAATTTCTTGACCAATTTCTGACTGTTTCCTGAGCGGCTTCTGCCTTCGTTATTTTTCTAAACTCTTTGGCTATTTATTTTAATTTTTTCATGGGGACCCAAAAAATGGGTTACAACAAGCAATATATGCAATAATTATCAAAGATGAAGCGTAACATATATAGGAAATTTCTTTAGCAGCGTGTTATCAAAGGTATTAATTTCCTGGTTGTTGCTGATTGATTATAGGTGTTTGGAATATGTTGCTGAGGAATAATTGTACTGGAAAAAGAGGAAGGAAATTTCTCTAGCCGCGTATTTCATTGTTCTTTTTTCAAAAGTAGCCGCGTATCTCGTTCTTCTTTTTTTCAAATGAAGAGATGACAAATCACATTGTGTCTATCACCATTGATTACAAAAAGCAAGTATCTCTCAGCCCTACTATTTGGTTTGTGGGTCCAATCTGATACTTGTTAATGTAAATATTTTTAATCATTATATTAATTTTATTCATTCAAATATATTTATTATTAAAAAACATCTTTTTATCTTAACATTTATTGATGTTTGATTACGAGTCTATAGTAAAAATAAAATTTTTTGAGATAAAAATATTTTTTAATGAAAATTATAAAGTAATTATAATTATAACCATTTTATTTATATACAAAAACGGTATTCCTAAATGTTATTAGTTAATGCTCTATTAATAAAGGACGTTAATTAGAGTTGTTAAGACTATTTTAAATTATATATATTCTTTCTTTTGTGAAAAAAAAACATTTGTTCTCACAAGTTAATGTATAGAGAAAATGTAGATCTAATTATATGTAGATGCGTGTCAGATAACATATTCATTAAACTACATTGCATAAGAATTTCATATAGATAAATATCAGTGTTTATGGAAAGGCTCGTACAGTAGTTGTGTAAGTATTGATAATTAAACTTAAGATCACTAGGTTATTTTATATATGAAAGTGTTATGTTTTGATTCTGGCTATACGTTGTTTTAATCATAGTAATAAATATGTAAATATTGGCTATAACATGAACTATATATGAATTATATTATATCCAATTATTGTTATGAGTTTCACATGTTCTCAAATAATATTTAATATGAAATCTTTGCGTAAGGTGGAATAAGATTTGAAAAAAGTTTTAAATCTTATTAAAGAATCATTTCTATGTTGTTGAGACCATACATGATTCGACAGGGCACACACATTTCATACTCAAATGTCTAAATCGTAGCATTATAGGTAAATGGATAATAATTACACTAAGAATCTGATCACTAAAAATTTAAATTAACCATGTATGATTTTCCTTATATTTGAGAGATTATGATACATTACTAGATAGTGCACTTGATCTTTAAAGATAAATCAATTAATTATTGATGAATTGATAATAAATTAAATTATATAATTTATTTAATTGAATTTTATTTAGAATTATAATTTATATTTGAATTAATATATTAAAAACTTAACAAGTCATACACATTAAGAATCAATGGTTGATTAAATCTTGATTTCCCGATATTTTGAATCAAATTACAATGTTAGGCTAAACTTAATAACTATATTGTATAATTGATATGATAAACTTTTTATATATATATAAAGACATGTCATGCTTTCTGTCATTTCAATCAAATATAAAATCGTAAAACATTGTAAAACTTCACAAAAACTTAACTATCAAGTTATCTAGTATTTTAATGAAAGTTGAAGGACAACATTTTAATTTAGTCAGCACATTTTTGTGTTATTAAAGACTTCTTCCAGTCAGTCAATGCGGGTATGAACACTAACTCTTTTTTTTTTTTTTTCCACACACAATTGTTTTGTTTGGAATTTATGGGTTTTTGTTCTTTTAAAAATAACAGTGTTTCTCCACACGGCGCTTGTATTCAAGTTCTTTATCGGTGGTTTCTGTCTTGCATCATCCGTGTTTTTAAGAATTTTAAATTTTTTTGTTAAAATAAATTTTTTATATTTCAAATTATTTTGATTTATTAATATTAAAATTAATTTAATATATATATATATATATAGTATTATTTTAATATATTTTTAAACCAAAAATATTTTAAACTATAATACTAATATAATTCCAAACAGATATTAAACACAACCGCTAGTCATGATGGGTAGTTTACATGGGAACAGACGAAGGACTAAAGACTTAGACTTGGTGGATCGATGGACGATGGGAATAGCTAATATTATCATCTACTAACTATGAACCTTCTTGACTCTTTAGTATATTATTTTTATATTTTAAAAATAATATTTAAAAAATTTAAATTTTATTTTATTTTTTTATTAAATTTAAATTAATATGTTTTTAGTTTTTTAAATTATTTTAATATATTGATGTTAAAAATAATTTTTAAAAAATAAAAAAATATTATTAATATATATTTTAATATAAAAAATTATTTAAAAAACAATCATTTAAAATCTTTCTCCCCCGTCTGCAGCATTGATTACAAAACCGCGTTGTTGGGTATGTCATTGGCAGCATGATAGCATCACAATCAAATGGCATAATTTTCCACTCGGGAAACTCAGAAGACCCTCGCCCTCACGCTCCCGTCTCCATTTATTTGGCTGCTGAATTCCATCGATCAGCCCTGCTTTTTTCTTCGTTTTTTTTCCTGGGTCTAGTCTGATACTTTTATTAATTTTATTCATATAAAATATATTTTTATTTAAGAAAATATTTTTTTTATTTTTAACATTATTTAAAAGTTGTTATTAATTTTATTCATATAAAATATATTTATTATTTTAAAAAAATAAAATTATTATTTCTACCGTGTTTTTGAGAAACCCGACAATAACATCATAATCAAAAAGTATAAATTTCCACGGACAACTTGCATATACATGGGACGCCTCTAACCATTTTCTTGTTCTTGTTTGTTGATTTGCTAATTTGTGTTAAAGGGAGGGAAAGGGACTGGATCTATATAATCCACCTTTCAATTCTTTGTGTTCATATTTATGTTGATTCATTCTTAGCGTTTTAAGGGATTTTCGGCTGGTGACTAGTCTAGTACATTCTATTTGGTAATGTGATCCGGAGGCTTTCTTTTTCTTTTCTTTTTCTTTTGTTAAAAACATCTTGACCATTTTGAATTTTAACAAGGCAGTGCAAGGGCTTCCAAAAGTGTAGGAAAAATAAAAAGTATTATTAAAAATTTCTAATTCAATTTAATTTAGTGATTTCCAAAACAAGCAATAGTTTTTGAAATTGGTGCTTTTCTTCAACTATTCTCCTGGATTTTGTTTAATCAATAACATGACATGATTGTTTTGGCAATTGTTTTTGCTAAAAACATGATTGTCATAGCCATTTTGCACCCTATTTTTCTAGCAATGCAAAAGAGAAAAACAACATGGAGAAAAGGCTAGCAGAAACAGTTGTATATTGGAATTCTTGTTTTGTTTTCCTTTTCTTTTTCTTTTGTATTTGATTTTTATTTTTATCAAGATTAGGTTGCCGGCAAGTGTGAACTGAACTTGTTGGAGGAAAGATGTTGGATGCTGTGCTGCTCAACATGAGGTTGCGTGGACGCATTGCTCTGAGCCCGAGCATAGATAAATCTACCAAACTCAACATTAATCTTTGAATTAGACATATCTTTCTTTGATAAAATTGGAGATGTTTCATGCTATCAGTATATTCTATTTGGTAATGTGATCCGGAGGCTTTCTTCTTCTTCTTTTTTCCTTTTTGTTAAAAAAATCTTGACCCTTTTGAATTTTAACAAGGCAGTGCAGGGGCTCTCAAAAGTGTAGGAAAAGTAAAGGGTATTAAAATCAAGAGTGAACTTGTATAATTTTACAAGTAAATATATATTTATTATTTAAAATTATATAAAAAATGATAAAACTGGTCTAAAATCATGATTTTACTATTGATTTTAAAATATTTTTAAATTTTCAATTCTTATCTTCTTCCATGCATACTCTTATGTTTACTTACTCATATATGAGTCCACTAGCAAATTTGGATTATTTGCTAACAACTCATAATTTCTTAGAGTTGTTCTGTATAATATGTGTTTAGTTATATATCTTAATTTTAAGTTGGACCTATAATAATGATTTTTTTTAAGATGATTTCTTAACTGCTTGTGTGGAATTAATTTTCCACTGTAATTTAATTTGAATTTAATTTATAAATAAATTAAATTTAATAAATAGAATTCAATTCATTTTAGTTTTTATATTACCTTCATCACCTTCATCTCATTTCTTCAAAGTTATGTAAAAAAAAAAGATAGGTATTTTAAAAAAATAATTTTAACATTAAATTTTTTCTATTTGGAATTATAA
>CM031989.1:276505-294694 GCA_018804465.1 Populus tomentosa
TACTTGAATGATACCTTAAATGTTTTAAAATTACAAACATAAGGTTTTTTAAAAAGGAAGTAGTATTTCGGTTAGTGATAATTGAATGATAGTTTAAATATTTTAAAATTATAAAAATAATTTATAAAACAAGTTTTGTAGGATTTCTTTTTGTGATACTTGAATGATACTTTAAATGTTTTAAAATTATAAAATTAATTTATGAAAAAAGTTTAGCAGGACTTCTGTTTGTTATACTTGAATGATACCTTAAATGTTTTAAAATTACAAAAATAAAGTTTTTTAAAACGGAAGTAGTATTTCGGTTAGTGATAATTGAATGATAGTTTAAATGTTTTAAAATTATAAAAACAATTTAAGAGAAAAGTTTAGTAGGATTTCTTTTCGTGATACTTGAATGATATTTTAAATGTTTTAAAATTACAAAATTAATTTATGAAAAAAGTTTAGCAGGAATTCTGTTTGTGATACTTGAATGATATCTTAAATGTTTTAAAATTACAAAAATAAAGTTTTTTAAAAAGGAAGTAGTATTTCGGTTAGTGATACTTGAATGATAGTTGAAATGTTTTAAAATTATAAAGACAATTTAAGAGAAAAGTTTAGTAGGGTTTCTATTTGTGATACTTGAATGATACTTTAAATGTTTTAAAATTAAAAAATGAATTGATGAAAAAAGTTTAGCAGGAATTCTGTTTGTGATACTTGAATGATACCTTAAATGTTTTAAAATTTCAAAAATAAAGTTTTTTAAAAAGGAAGTAGTATTTCGGTTAGTGATAATTGAATGATAGTTTCAATTTTTTAAAATTATAAAATAATTTATAAAACAAGTTTAGTAGGATTTCTTTTTGTGATACTGGAATGATACTTTAAACGTTTTAAAATTAGAAAATTAATTTTTTTATAAAAGGAAGTATGATTTCGGTTTTTGATACTTGAATGATAGTTTAAATATTTTAAAATTATAAAAACAATTTAAAAGAAAGTTAGGAGAATTTCTATTTATGATACTTAAATCATAATTTAAATATTTTTAAATTATAAAAATAATTTATAAAAAACGTTTTGTGGGATTTCTATTTGTGATAGTTTAATGATAGTATAAATGCTTTAAAATTATAAAAATAATTTATAAAAAAATTTTATTAGCATTTCTTTTTGTGCTACTTCAATAATAGTATAAATATTTTAAAATGATAACAATAATTTATAAAAAAAAGTTTAGTAGGATTTTTGTTTGTGATACTTGAATGATACTTTAAATGTTTTAAAATTACAAAATTAATTTATGAAAAATGTTTAGCAGGAATTTAGTTTGTGATACTTGAATGATACCTTAAATGTTTTAAAATTAGAAAAATAAAGTTCTTTAAAAAGGAAGTAGTATTTCGGTTAGTGATACTTGAATGATAGTTTCAATGTTTTAAAATTATAAAAACAATTTAATAGAAAAGTTTAGTAGGGTTTATGTTTGTGATACTTGAATGATACTTTAAATGTTTTAAAATTAAAAAAAATAATTTTTTTTTAAAAGGAAGTAGGATTTCGGTTTTTGATACTTGAATGATAGTTTAAATGTTTTAAAATTATAAAAAAGTTAGTAGGATTTCTGTTTACGATACTTGAATAATAATTTAATAATTTAAAAATAATAAAAATAATTTATGAAAAAAGTTTAGTAGGATTTCTTTTTGTTCTACTTCAATGATAATATAAATGTTTTAAAATGATAACAATAATTTAAAAAAAAATTTAGTAGAATTTCTGTTTGTGATACTTCAATGATACTTTAAAGGTTTTAAAATTATAAAAACAATTTAAGAGAAAAGGTTAGTAGGATTTCTGTTTATGATACTTGAATAATAATAATAATATAAATATTTTTAAATTAGAAAAATATTTTATAAAACAAGTTTTGTATGATTTCTATTTGTGATACTTGAATGATACTTGAAATGGTTTAAAATTACAAAATTAATTTATGAAAAAATTTAGCAGGAATTCTATTTGTGATACTTGAATGATACTTTAAATGTTTTAAAATTACAAAAATAAAGTTTTTTAATAAGAAAGTAGTATTTTGATTAGTGATACTTGAATGATAGTTTAAATGTTTTAAAATTATTAAAACAATTTAAGAGAAAAGCTTATTAGGATTTATGTTTATAACACTTGAATAATAATATAAATATTTTTAAATTATAAAAATAATTTATAAAACAAGTTTAGTAGGATTTCTTTTTGTGATACTTGAATGATATTTTAAATGTTTTAAAATTACAAAATTAATTTATGAAAAAATTTTAGCAGGAATTCTGTTTGTGATACTTGAATGATACCTTAAATGTTTTAAAATTACAAAAATAAAGTTTTTTAAAAAGGAAGTAGTATTTCGGTTAGTGATACTTGAATGATAGTTGAAATGTTTTAAAATTATAAAGACAATTTAAGAGAAAAGTTTAGTAGGGTTTCTATTTGTGATACTTGAATGATACTTTAAATGTTTTAAAATTAAAAAATGAATTGATGAAAAAAGTTTAGCAGGAATTCTGTTTGTGATACTTGAATGATATCTTAAATGTTTTAAAATTACAAAAATAAAGTTTTTTAAAAAGGAAGTAGTATTTCGGTTAGTGATACTTGAATGATAGTTGAAATGTTTTAAAATTATAAAGACAATTTAAGAGAAAAGTTTAGTAGGGTTTCTATTTGTGATACTTGAATGATACTTTAAATGTTTTAAAATTAAAAAATGAATTGATGAAAAAAGTTTAGCAGGAATTCTGTTTGTGATACTTGAATGATACCTTAAATGTTTTAAAATTACAAAAATAAAGTTTTTTAAAACGGAAGTAGTATTTCGGTTAGTGATAATTGAATGATAGTTAAATGTTTTTAAATTATAAAAACAATTTAAGAGAAAGTTTAGTAGGATTTCTTTTCGTGATACTTGAATGATATTTTCCACATGTTTTAAAATTACACAATTAATTTATGAAAAATGTTAGCAGGAATTCTGTTTGTGATTACTTGAATGATATCTTAAATGTTTTTAAAATTACAAAAATAAAGTTTTTTTAAAAAGGAAGTAGTATTTCGGTTAGTGATACTTGAATGATAGTTGAAATGTTTAAAATTATAAAGACAATTTAGAGAAAAGTTTAGTAGGGTTTCTATTTTGTGATACTTGAATGATACTTTAAATGTTTTAAAATTAAAAAATGAATTGATGAAAAAAGTTTAGCAGGAATTCTGTTTGTGATACTTGAATGATACCTTAAATGTTTTAAAAATTTCCAAAAATAAAGTTTTTAAAAAGGAAGTAGTATTTCGGTGTAGTGATAATTGAATGATAGTTTCAATTTTTTAAAAGTATAAAAATAATTTATAAAACAAGTTTAGTAGGATTTCTTTTTGTGATACCTGGAATGATACTTTAAACGTTTAAAATTAGAAAATTAATTTTTTATAAAAGGAAGTATGATTTCGGTTTTTGATACTTGAATGATAGTTTAAATATTTTAAAATTATAAAAACAATTTAAAAGAAAGTTAGGAGAATTTCTATTTATGATACTTAAATCATAATTTAAATATTTTTAAATTATAAAAATAATTTATAAAAAACGTTTTGTGGGATTTCTATTTGTGATAGTTTTAATGATAGTATAAATGCTTTAAAATTATAAAATAATTTATAAAAAAATTTTATTAGCATTTCTTTTGTGCTACTTCAATAATAGTATAAATATTTTAAATGATAACAATAATTTATAAAAAAAAGTTTAGTAGGATTTTTTGTTTGTGATACTTGATGATACTTTAAATGTTTTAAAATTACAAAATTAATTTATGAAAAATGTTTAGCAGGAATTTAGTTTGTGATACTTGAATGATACCTTAAATGTTTTAAAATTAGAAAAATAAAGTTTCTTTAAAAAGGAAGTAGTATTTCGGTTAGTGATACTTGAATGATAGTTTCAATGTTTTAAAATTATAAAAACAATTTAATAGAAAAGTTTAGTAGGGTTATGTTTGTGATACTTGAATGATACTTTTAAAGGTTTTAAAATTAAAAAAAATTAATTTTTTTGTAAAAGGAAGTAGGATCCGGTTTTTGATACTTGAATGATAGTTTAAATGTTTTAAAATTATAAAAAAGTTAGTAGGATTTCTGTTTACGATACTTGAATAATAATTTAATAATTTAAAAATAATAAAAATAATTTATGAAAAAAGTTTAGTAGGATTTTCTTTTTGTTCTACTTCAATGATAATATAAATGTTTTTAAATGATAACAATAATTTAAAAAAAATTAGTAGAATTTCTGTTTGTGATACTCAATGATACTTACAGGTTTTAAAATTATAAAAAAATTTAAGAGAAAAGGTTCAGTAGGATTCTGTTTAGATACTTGAATAATAATAATAATATAAATATTTTTTAAATTAGAAACTATTTTATAAACAAGTTTTGTTATGATTTCTATTGTGATACTTGAATGATACTTGAAACTGGTTTAAAATTACAAAATTAATTTATGAAAAAATTTAGCAGGAATTCTATTTGTGATTACTTGAATGATACTTTAAATGTTTTAAAATTACAAAAATAAAGTTTTTAATAAGAAAGTAGTATTTGATTAGTGATACTTGAATGATAGTTTAAATGTTTTAAAATTATTAAAACAATTAAGAGAAAAGCTTATTAGGATTTATGTTTATAACACTTGAATAATAATATAAATATTTTAAATTATAAAAATAATTTATAAAACAAGTTTAGTAGGATTTCTTTTTGTGATACTTGAATGATTTTAAATGTTTTAAAAAATTACAAAATTAATTTATGAAAAAAATTTTAGCAGGAATTCTGTTTGTGATACTTGAATGATACCTTAAATGTTTTAAAATTACAAAAATAAAGTTTTTTAAAAAGGAAGTTAGTTATTTCGGTTAGTGATACTTGAATGATAGTTGAAAGTTTTAAAATTATAAAGACAATTTAAGAGAAAAGTTTAGTAGGGTTTCTATTTGTGATACTTGAATGATACTTTAAATGTTTTAAAATTAAAAAATGAATTGATGAAAAAAGTTTTAGCAGGAATTCTGTTTGTGATACTTGAATGATACCTTAAATGTTTTAAAATTTCAAAAATAAAGTTTTTTTAAAAGGAAGTAGTATTTCGGTTAGTGATAATTGAATGATAGTTTCAATTTTTTAAAATTATAAAAATAATTTATAAAACAAGTTTAGTAGGATTTCTTTTTGTGATACTGGAATGATACTTTTAAACGTTTTAAAATTAGAAAATTAATTTTTTTATAAAAGGAAGTATGATTTTGGTTTGTGTATACTTGAATGATAGTTTTAATGTTTTAAAATTATACAAACAATTTAAGAGAAAAGTTAGTAGGATTTCTGTTATGATACCTGAATCATGAAAAAAGTCTAGTGGGATTTCTGTTTGTGGTAGTTAATAATAGTATGAATGATTTAAAATTATAAAATAATTTATTAAAAAGTTTAGTAGGATTTCTTTTTGTGATACTTGAATGATACTTTAAATGTTTAAAAATTAAAAAATAAAGTAGGATTTCGGTTTTTGATACTTGAATGATAGTTTAAATGTTTTAAAATTATAAAAACCAATTTAAGAGAAAAGTTAGTAGGATTTCTGTTTATAATACTTGAATAATAATTTAATTATTTTTAAATTATAAAAATAACTTATGAAAAAAGTTTTAGTGGGATTTTCTTTTGTGATAGTTAAATAATAGTATGAATGCTTTAAAATTATAAAAAAAGTTTAGTAGGATTTCTTTTTGTGATATTTGAATGATACATTAAATGTTTTAAAATTAAAAAAAAATAATTTTTTAAAAGAGGAAGTAGGATTTCGGTTTTTGATACTTGAATGATAGTTTAAATATTTTAAAATTATAAAAACAATTTAAAAGAAAGTTAGGAGAATTCTATTTATGATACTTAAATCATAATTTAAATATTTTTAAATTATAAAAATAATTTATAAAAAATGTTTTGTGGGATTTCTATTTGTGATAGTTTAATGATAGTATAAATGCTTTAAAATTATAAAAATAATTTATAAAAAAAGTTTATTAGCATTTCTTTTTGTGCTACTTCAATAATAGTATAAATATTTTAAAATGATAACAATAATTTATAAAAAAAAAAGTTTAGTAGGATTTTTGTTTGTGATACTTGAATGATACTTTAAATGTTTTAAAATTACAAAATTAATTTATGAAAAATGTTTAGCAGGAATTTAGTTTGTGATACTTGAATGATACCTTAAATGTTTTAAAATTAGAAAAATAAAGTTCTTTAAAAAGGAAGTAGTATTTCGGTTAGTGATACTTGAATGATAGTTTCAATGTTTGAAAATTATAAAAACAATTTAATAGAAAAGTTTAGTAGGGTTTATGTTTGTGATACTTGAATGATACTTTAAATGTTTTAAAATTAAAAAAAATAATTTTTTTTTAAAAGGAAGTAGGATTTCGGTTTTGATACTTTGAATGATAGTTTAAATGTTTTAAAATTATAAAAACAATTTAAGAGAAAAGTTAGTAGGATTTCTGTTTACGATACTTGAATATAATTTAATAATTTAAAAATAATAAAAATAATTTATGAAAAAAGTTTTAGGTAGGATTTCTTTTTGTGCTACTCCAATGATAATTAAATGTTTTAAAATGATAACAATAATTTATAAAAAAATTAGTAGAATTTCTTTTGTGATACTTCAATGATACTTTAAAGGTTTTAAAATTATAAACACAATTTAAGAGAAAAGGTTAGTAGGATTTATGTTTATGATACTTTGAATAATAATAATAATATAAATATTTTTAAATTAGAAAAATATTTTATAAAACAAGTTTGTATGATTTCTATTGTGATACTTGAATGATACTTGAAATGGTTTAAAATTACAAAATTAATTTATGAAAAATTTAGCAGGAATTCGTTTGTGATACTTGAATGATACTTTAAATGTTTCAAAATTACAAAAATAAAGTTTTTTAATAAGGAAGTAGTATTTTGATTAGTGATACATGAATGATAGTTTAAATGTTTTAAAATATTAAAACAATTTAAGAGAAAAGCTTATTAGGATTTATGTTTATAACACTTGAATAATAATATAAATATTTTTAAATTATAAAAATAATTTATAAAACAAGTTTAGTAGGATTTCTTTTTGTGATACTTGAATGATATTTTAAATGTTTTAAAATTACAAAATTAATTTATGAAAAAATTTAGCAGGAATTCTGTTTGTGATACTTGAATGATACCCTTAAATGTTTTAAAATTACAAAAATAAAGTTTTTTAAAAAGGAAGTAGTATTTTGGTTAGTGATACTTGAATGATAGTTGAAATGTTTTAAAATTATAAAGACAATTTAAGAGAAAAGTTTAGTAGGGTTTCTATTTGTGATACTTGAATGATACTTTAAATGTTTTAAAATTAAAAAATGAATTGATGAAAAAAGTTTAGCAGGAATTTCTGTTTGTGATACTTGAATGATACCTTAAATGTTTTAAAATTTCAAAATAAAATTTTTTAAAAAGGAAGTAGTATTTCGGTTAGTGATAATTGAATGATAGTTTCAATTTTTTAAATTATAAAAATAATTTATAAAACAATTTTAGTAGGATTTCTTTTTGTGATACTGGATGATACTTTAAACGTTTTAAAATTAGAAAATTAATTTTTTTATAAAAGGAAGTATGATTTTGGTTTGTGATACTTGAATGATAGTTTTAATGTTTTAAAATTATACAAATAATTTAAGAGAAAGTTAGTAGGATTTCTGTTTATGATACCTGAATCACGAAAAAAGTCTAGTGGGATTTCTGTTTGTGCTAGTTAAATAATAGTATGAATGATTTAAAATTATAAAAATATTTATTAAAAAAGTTTAGTAGGATTTCTTTTTGTGATACTTGAATGATACTTTAAATGTTTAAAAATTAAAAAAATAAAGTAGGATTTCGGTTTTTGATACTTGAATGATAGTTTAAATGTTTTAAAATTATAAAAACAATTTAAGAGAAAAGTTACTAGGATTTCTGTTTATAATACTTGAATAATAATTTAATTATTTTTAAATTATAAAAATAACTTATGAAAAAAGTTTAGTGGGATTTCTTTTTGTGATAGTTAAATAATAGTATGAATGCTTTAAAATTATAAAAAAAGTTTAGTAGGATTTCTTTTTGTGATATTGAATGATACATTAAATGTTTTAAAATTAAAAAAAAATAATTTTTTAAAAGAGGAAGTAGGATTTCGGTTTTTGATACTTGAATGATAGTTTAAATATTTTAAAATTATAAAAAACAATTTAAAAGAAAGTTAGGAGAATTTCTATTTATGATACTTAAATCATAATTTAAATATTTTTAAATTATAAAAATAATTTATAAAAAATGTTTTGTGGGATTTCTATTTGTGATAGTTTAATGATAGTATAAATGCTTTAAAATTATAAAAATAATTTATAAAAAAAGTTTATTAGCATTTCTTTTTGTGCTACTTCAATAATAGTATAAATATTTTAAATGATAACAATAATTTATAAAAAAAAGTTTAGTAGGATTTTTGTTTGTGATACTTGAATGATACTTTAAATGTTTTAAAATTACAAAATTAATTTAATGAAAATGTTTAACAGGAATTTAGTTTGTGATACTTGAATGATACCTTAAATGTTTTAAAATTAGAAAAATAAAGTTCTTTAAAAAGGAAGTAGTATTTCGGTTAGTGATACTTGAATGATAGTTTCAATGTTTTAAAATTATAAAAACAATTAATAGAAAAGTTTAGTAGGGTTTATGTTTGTGATACTTGAATGATACTTTAAATGTTTTAAAATTAAAAAAAATAATTTTTTTTTAAAAAGGAAGTAGGATTTCGGTTTTTGATACTTGAATGATAGTTTAAATGTTTAAAATTATAAAAACAATTTAAGAGAAAAGTTAGTAGGATTTCTGTTTACGATACTTGAATAATAATTTAATAATTTAAAAATAATAAAAATAATTTATGAAAAAAGTTTAGTAGGATTTCTTTTTGTGCTACTGCAATGATAATATAAATGTTTTAAAATGATAACAATATTTATAAAAAAAATTAGTAGAATTTCTGTTTGTGATACTTCAATGATACTTTAAAGGTTTTAAAATTATAAAAACAATTTAAGAGAAAAGGTTAGTAGGATTTCTGTTTATGATACTTGAATATAATAATAATATAAATATTTTTAAATTAGAAAAATATTTTATAAAACAAGTTTTGTATGATTTCTATATGTGATACTTGAATGATACTTGAAATGGTTTAAAATTACAAAATTAATTAAGAAAAAATTTAGCAGGAATTCTGTTTGTGATACTTGAATGATACTTTAAATGTTTTAAAATTACAAAATAAAGTTTTTAATAAGGAAGTAGTATTTTGATTAGTGATACTTGAATGATAGTTTAAATGTTTTAAAATTATTAAAACAATTTAAGAGAAAAGCTTATTAGGATTTATGTTTATAACACTTGAATAATAATATAAATATTTTTAAATTATAAAAATAATTTATAAAACAAGTTTAGTAGGATTTCTTTTTGTGATACTTGAATGATATTTTAAATGTTTTAAAATTACAAAATTAATTTATGAAAAAATTTTAGCAGGAATTCTGTTTGTGATACTTGAATGATACCTTAAATGTTTTAAAATTACAAAAATAAGTTTTTTAAAAAGGAAGTAGTATTTCGGTTAGTGATACTTGAATGATAGTTGAAATGTTTTAAAATTATAAAGACAATTTAAGAGAAAAGTTAGTAGGGTTTCTATTTGTGATACTTGAATGATACTTTAAATGTTTTAAAATTAAAAAATGAATTGATGAAAAAAGTTTAGCAGGAATTCTGTTTGTGATACTTGAATGATACCTTAAATGTTTTAAAATTTCAAAAATAAAGTTTTTAAAAAGGAAGTAGTATTTCGGTTAGTGATAATTGAATGATAGTTTCAATTTTTTAAAATTATAAAAATAATTTATAAAAAAAGTTTAGTAGGATTTCTTTTTGTGATACTTGAATGATACTTTAAATGTTTTAAAATTATAAAAACAATTTAAAAGAAAAGTTTTTAGGATTTCCGTTTATGATACTCGAATCATAATTTAATTATTTTTAAATTATAAAAATAATTTATGAAAAAAGTTTAGTGGGATTTCTGTTTGTGATAACTCAATGATAGTATAAATGCAATAAAATTAGAAAAATAATTTATAAAGAAAGTTTAGTAGGATTTCTTTTGTGCTACTTCAATAATAGTATAAATGTTTTAGAATGATAACAATAATTTATAGAAAATTTAGTAGGATTTTTGTTTGTGATACTTGAATGACACTTTAAATGTTTTAAAATTATAAAAACAATTTAAGAGAAAAGCTTAGTAGGATTTCTGTTTATGACACTTCAATAATAATATAAATATTTTTAAATTATAAAATAATTTACAAAAAAAGTTTAGTATGATTTCTGTTTGTGATGGTTGAATGATAGTATAAATGTTTTAAAATTACAAAATTAATTTATGAAAAAGTTTAGCAGGAATTCTGTTTGTGATACTTGAATGATACCTTAAATGTTTTAAAATTACAAACATAAGGTTTTTTAAAAAGGAAGTAGTATTTCGGTTAGTGATAATTGAATGATAGTTTAAATATTTTAAAATTATAAAATAATTTATAAAACAAGTTTTGTAGGATTTCTTTTTGTGATACTTGAATGATACTTTAAATGTTTTAAAATTATAAAATTAATTTATGAAAAAAGTTTAGCAGGACTTCTGTTTGTTATACTTGAATGATACCTTAAATGTTTTAAAATTACAAAAATAAAGTTTTTTAAAACGGAAGTAGTATTTCGGTTAGTGATAATTGAATGATAGTTTAAATGTTTTAAAATTATAAAAACAATTTAATAGAAAAGTTACTAGGATTTCTGTTTATAATACTTGAATAATAATTTAATTATTTTAATTATAAAAATAACTTATGAAAAAAGTTTAGTGGGATTTCTTTTTGTGATAGTTAAATAATAGTATGAATGCTTTAAAATTATAAAAAAAGTTTAGTAGGATTTCTTTTTGTTGATATTTGAATGATACATTAAATGTTTTAAAATTAAAAAAAAATAATTTTTAAAAGAGGAAGTAGGATTTCGGTTTTTGATACTTGAATGATAGTTTAAATATTTTAAAATTATAAAAACAATTTAAAAGAAAGTTAGGAGAATTTCTATTTATGATACTTAAATCATAATTTAAATATTTTTAAATTATAAAAATAATTTATAAAAAATGTTTTGTGGGATTTCTATTTGTGATAGTTTAATGATAGTATAAATGCTTTAAAATTATAAAAATAATTTATAAAAAAAGTTTATTAGCATTTCTTTTTGTGCTACTTCAATAATAGTATAAATATTTTAAAATGATAACAATAATTTATAAAAAAAAAGTTTAGTAGGATTTTTGTTTGTGATACTTGAATGATACTTTAAATGTTTTAAAATTACAAAATTAATTTATGAAAAATGTTTAACAGGAATTTAGTTTGTGATACTTGAATGATACCTTAAATGTTTTAAAATTAGAAAAATAAAGTTCTTTAAAAAGGAAGTAGTATTTCGGTTAGTGATACTTGAATGATAGTTTCAATGTTTGAAAATTATAAAAACAATTTAATAGAAAAGTTTAGTAGGGTTTATGTTTGTGATACTTGAATGATACTTTAAATGTTTTAAAATTAAAAAAAATAATTTTTTTTAAAAGGAAGTAGGATTTCGGTTTTTGATACTTGAATGATAGTTTAAATGTTTTAAAATTATAAAAACAATTTAAGAGAAAAGTTAGTAGGATTTCTGTTTACGATACTTGAATAATAATTTAATAATTTAAAAATAATAAAAATAATTTATGAAAAAAGTTTAGTAGGATTTCTTTTTGTGCTACTCCAATGATAATTAAATGTTTTAAAATGATAACAATAATTTATAAAAAAAATTAGTAGAATTTCTTTTGTGATACTTCAATGATACTTTAAAGGTTTTAAAATTATAAAAACAATTTAAGAGAAAAGGTTAGTAGGATTTATGTTTATGATACTTGAATAATAATAATAATATAAATATTTTTAAATTAGAAAAATATTTTATAAAACAAGTTTTGTATGATTTCTATTTGTGATACTTGAATGATACTTGAAATGGTTTAAAATTACAAAATTAATTTATGAAAAAATTTAGCAGGAATTCTGTTTGTGATACTTGAATGATACTTTAAATGTTTCAAAATTACAAAAATAAAGTTTTTTAATAAGGAAGTAGTATTTTGATTAGTGATACATGAATGATAGTTTAAATGTTTTAAAATTATTAAAACAATTTAAGAGAAAAGCTTATTAGGATTTATGTTTATAACACTTGAATAATAATATAAATATTTTTAAATTATAAAAATAATTTATAAAACAAGTTTAGTAGGATTTCTTTTGTGATACTTGAATGATATTTTAAATGTTTTAAAATTACAAAATTAATTTATGAAAAAATTTTAGCAGGAATTCTGTTTGTGATACTTGAATGATACCTTAAATGTTTTAAAATTACAAAAATAAAGTTTTTTAAAAAGGAAGTAGTATTTTGGTTAGTGATACTTGAATGATAGTTGAAATGTTTTTAATTATAAAGACAATTTAAGAGAAAAGTTTAGTAGGGTTTCTATTTGTGATACTTGAATGATACTTTAAATGTTTTAAAATTAAAAAATGAATTGATGAAAAAAGTTTAGCAGGAATTCTGTTTGTGATACTTGAATGATACCTTAAATGTTTTAAAATTTCAAAAATAAAATTTTTTAAAAAGGAAGTAGTATTTCGGTTAGTGATAATTGAATGATAGTTTCAATTTTTTAAAATTATAAAAATAATTTATAAAACAATTTTAGTAGGATTTCTTTTTGTGATACTGGAATGATACTTTAAACGTTTTAAAATTAGAAAATTAATTTTTTTATAAAAGGAAGTATGATTTTGGTTTGTGATACTTGAATGATAGTTTTAATGTTTTAAAATTATACAAATAATTTAAGAGAAAAGTTAGTAGGATTTCTGTTTATGATACCTGAATCACGAAAAAAGTCTAGTGGGATTTCTGTTTGTGCTAGTTAAATAATAGTATGAATGATTTAAAATTATAAAAATAATTTATTAAAAAAGTTTAGTAGGATTTCTTTTTGTGATACTTGAATGATACTTTAAATGTTTAAAAATTAAAAAAATAAAGTAGGATTTCGGTTTTTGATACTTGAATGATAGTTTAAATGTTTTAAAATTATAAAAACAATTTAAGAGAAAAGTTACTAGGATTTCTGTTTATAATACTTGAATAATAATTTAATTATTTTTAAATTATAAAAATAACTTATGAAAAAAGTTTAGTGGGATTTCTTTTGTGATAGTTAAATAATAGTATGAATGCTTTAAAATTATAAAAAAAGTTTAGTAGGATTTCTTTTTGTGATATTTGAATGATACATTAAATGTTTTAAAATTAAAAAAAAAATAATTTTTAAAAGAGGAAGTAGGATTTCGGTTTTTGATACTTGAATGATAGTTTAAATATTTTAAAATTATAAAAACAATTTAAAAGAAAGTTAGGAGAATTTCTATTTATGATACTTAAATCATAATTTAAATATTTTTAAATTATAAAAATAATTTATAAAAAATGTTTTGTGGGATTTCTATTTGTGATAGTTTAATGATAGTATAAATGCTTTAAAATTATAAAAATAATTTATAAAAAAAGTTTATTAGCATTTCTTTTTGTGCTACTTCAATAATAGTATAAATATTTTAAAATGATAACAATAATTTATAAAAAAAAAGTTTAGTAGGATTTTTGTTTGTGATACTTGAATGATACTTTAAATGTTTTAAAATTACAAAATTAATTTATGAAAAATGTTTAACAGGAATTTAGTTTGTGATACTTGAATGATACCTTAAATGTTTTAAAATTAGAAAAATAAAGTTCTTTAAAAAGGAAGTAGTATTTCGGTTAGTGATACTTGAATGATAGTTTCAATGTTTTAAAATTATAAAAACAATTTAATAGAAAAGTTTAGTAGGGTTTATGTTTGTGATACTTGAATGATACTTTAAATGTTTTAAAATTAAAAAAAAATAATTTTTTTTTAAAAGGAAGTAGGATTTCGGTTTTTGATACTTGAATGATAGTTTAAATGTTTTAAAATTATAAAAACAATTTAAGAGAAAAGTTAGTAGGATTTCTGTTTACGATACTTGAATAATAATTTAATAATTTAAAAATAATAAAAATAATTTATGAAAAAAGTTTAGTAGGATTTCTTTTTGTGCTACTGCAATGATAATATAAATGTTTTAAAATGATAACAATAATTTATAAAAAAAATTAGTAGAATTTCTGTTTGTGATACTTCAATGATACTTTAAAGGTTTTAAAATTATAAAAACAATTTAAGAGAAAAGGTTAGTAGGATTTCTGTTTATGATACTTGAATAATAATAATAATATAAATATTTTTAAATTAGAAAAATATTTTATAAAACAAGTTTTGTATGATTTCTATATGTGATACTTGAATGATACTTGAAATGGTTTAAAATTACAAAATTAATTTAAGAAAAAATTTAGCAGGAATTCTGTTTGTGATACTTGAATGATACTTTAAATGTTTTAAAATTACAAAAATAAAGTTTTTTAATAAGGAAGTAGTATTTTGATTAGTGATACTTGAATGATAGTTTAAATGTTTTAAAATTATTAAACAATTTAAGAGAAAAGCTTATTAGGATTTATGTTTATAACACTTGAATAATAATATAAATATTTTTAAATTATAAAAATAATTTATAAAACAAGTTTAGTAGGATTTCTTTTTGTGATACTTGAATGATATTTTAAATGTTTTAAAATTACAAAATTAATTTATGAAAAAATTTTAGCAGGAATTCTGTTTGTGATACTTGAATGATACCTTAAATGTTTTAAAATTACAAAAATAAGTTTTTTAAAAAGGAAGTAGTATTTCGGTTAGTGATACTTGAATGATAGTTGAAATGTTTTAAAATTATAAAGACAATTTAAGAGAAAAGTTTAGTAGGGTTTCTATTTGTGATACTTGAATGATACTTTAAATGTTTTAAAATTAAAAAATGAATTGATGAAAAAAGTTTAGCAGGAATTCTGTTTGTGATACTTGAATGATACCTTAAATGTTTTAAAATTTCAAAAATAAAGTTTTTTAAAAAGGAAGTAGTATTTCGGTTAGTGATAATTGAATGATAGTTTCAATTTTTTAAAATTATAAAAATAATTTATAAAACAAGTTTAGTAGGATTTCTTTTTGTGATACTTGAATGATACTTTAAATGTTTTAAAATTATAAAAACAATTTAAAAGAAAAGTTTTTAGGATTTCCGTTTATGATACTCGAATCATAATTTAATTATTTTTAAATTATAAAATAATTTATGAAAAAAGTTTAGTGGGATTTCTGTTTGTGATAACTCAATGATAGTATAAATGCAATAAAATTAGAAAAATAATTTATAAAGAAAGTTTAGTAGGATTTCTTTTTGTGCTACTTCAATAATAGTATAAATGTTTTAGAATGATAACAATAATTTATAGAAAATTTAGTAGGATTTTTGTTTGTGATACTTGAATGACACTTTAAATGTTTTAAAATTATAAAAACAATTTAAGAGAAAAGCTTAGTAGGATTTCTGTTTATGACACTTCAATAATAATATAAATATTTTTAAATTATAAAAATAATTTACAAAAAAGTTTAGTATGATTTCTGTTTGTGATGGTTGAATGATAGTATAAATGTTTTAAAATTACAAAATTAATTTATGAAAAAAGTTTAGCAGGAATTCTGTTTGTGATACTTGAATGATACCTTAAATGTTTTAAAATTACAAACATAAGGTTTTTTAAAAAGGAAGTAGTATTTCGGTTAGTGATAATTGAATGATAGTTTAAATATTTTAAAATTATAAAAATAATTTATAAAACAAGTTTTGTAGGATTTCTTTTTGTGATACTTGAATGATACTTTAAATGTTTTAAAATTATAAAATTAATTTATGAAAAATGTTTAGCAGGAATTTAGTTTGTGATACTTGAATGATACCTTAAATGTTTTAAAATTAGAAAAATAAAGTTCTTTAAAAAGGAAGTAGTATTTCGGTTAGTGATACTTGAATGATAGTTTCAATGTTTTAAAATTATAAAACAATTTAATAGAAAAGTTTAGTAGGGTTTATGTTTGTGATACTTGAATGATACTTTAAATGTTTTAAAATTAAAAAAATAATTTTTTTTAAAAGGAAGTTGGATTTCGATTTCTAATACTTGAATGATAGTTTTGATGTTTTAAATTTATAAAAACAATTTAAGAGAAAAGTTTAGTAGGATTTCTGTTTACGATACTTGAATAATAATTTAATAATTTAAAAATAATAAAAATAATTTATGAAAAAAGTTTAGTAGGATTTCTTTTTGTGCTACTTCAATGATAATATAAATGTTTTAAAATGATAACAATAATTTATAAAAAAATTTAGTAGAATTTCTGTTTGTGATACTTCAATGATACTTTAAAGGTTTTAAAATTATAAAAACAATTTAAGAGAAAAGGTTAGTAGGATTTCTGTTTATGATACTTGAATAATAATAATAATATAAATATTTTTAAATTAGAAAAATATTTTATAAAACAAGTTTTGTATGATTTCTATTTGTGATACTTGAATGATACTTGAAATGGTTTAAAATTACAAAATTAATTTATGAAAAAATTTAGCAGGAATTCTGTTTGTGATACTTGAATGATACTTTAAATGTTTTAAAATTACAAAAATAAAGTTTTTTAATAAGGAAGTAGTATTTTGATTAGTGATACTTGAATGATAGTTTAAATGTTTTAAAATTATTAAAACAATTTAAGAGAAAAGCTTATTAGGATTTATGTTTATAACACTTGAATAATAATATAAATATTTTTAAATTATAAAAATAATTTATAAAACAAGTTTAGTAGGATTTCTTTTTGTGATACTTGAATGATATTTTAAATGTTTTAAATTACAAAATTAATTTATGAAAAAATTTTAGCAGGAATTCTGTTTGTGATACTTGAATGATACCTTAAATGTTTTAAAATTACAAAAATAAAGTTTTTTAAAAAGGAAGTAGTATTTTGGTTAGTGATACTTGAATGATAGTTGAAATATTTTAAAATTATAAAGACAATTTAAGAGAAAAGTTTAGTAGGGTTTCTATTTGTGATACTTGAATGATACTTTAAATGTTTTAAAATTACAAAATTAATTTATGAAAAAAGTTTAGCAGAAATTCTGTTTGTGATACTTGAATGATACCTTAAATGTTTTAAAATTACAAAAATAAAGTTTTTTAAATAGGAATTAGTATTTCGGTTAGTGATAATTGAATGATAGTTTAAATCTTTTAAAATTATAAAAACAATTTAAGATAAAAGTTAGTAGGATTTCAGTTTATGATACTTAAATTATTATTTAAATATTTTAAAATTATAAAAATAATTTATAAAAAAAGTTTAGTGGGATTTCTTTTTGTAATAGTTTAATGATCGTATAAATGCCTTCAAATTATAAAAATAATTTATAAAAAAAAGTTTAGTAGGGTTTTTTTTGTGCTACTTCAATGATAGTATAAATGTTTTAGAATGATAACAATAATTTATAGAAAAACGTTTAGTAGGATTTCTGTTTGTGATACTTGAATGATACTTTAAATGTTTTAAAATTACAAAATTAATTTATGAAAAAAGTTTAGTAGGAATTCTGTTTGTGATACTTGAATAATAATATAAATGTTTTAAAATTAGAAAAATAAATTTTTTAAAAAATAAAGTAGTATTTCAGTTAGTGATACTTGAATGATAGTTTAAATGTTTTAAAATTATAAAAAAGCAATTTAAGAGAAAAGTTTAGTAGGATTTTTTTTATATGATTCTTGAATAATAATATAAATATTTTTAAATTATAAAAA
>CM031989.1:295194-311042 GCA_018804465.1 Populus tomentosa
GTTGTAACCCATTTTTGGGTCCCCGCAAAAAAAAAAAATAAAAATAAATAAATAGCCAAAGAAGGTTAGAAAAATGACAAGAGGCAGAAGCGCTCGGAAAATGGTCAGAAAATTGGTCAAGGAGTATAAAGATACAAAGATTGGATTTTTGACAATATATTCTTGAAGGATGAGAACCCTATTGAGAAGAAATTTTGAATTTTGAGGAGAGAAGCCCAAATTTGGATGTTTATGGGTTTAATTGATTTTTTATTGGATTTATAGGGGATTTGATTGCAAGAAAATTGATTTTTTAAGTCAATTTGGGCTTTAAATTGAAGAAATTAAAGTTCTGGGGCCAAATTATAATTTTTAGGATTTTATTAAGTCAAATCAGGGGCTTAATTGCATAAATATTGAAGTTTAATGGCCAATTAGGGGTTTAATTGTGAAAATCCGAAACCAGGGACCAATTTGGAAAAGGCGCAAAGATAGGGGGCTGTTTGGAGTTGTTTGAGGGGCCTAATTGAAGAAATTGGAAGTTTATTGATCAATTGAGGGCTAAATTGCATAATTTAGAGGCCAAGGACCAAAGTGGAAAAGGCGGCCAACTTGGCGGACAAGACCGAAATTGTCAGGGACGCAATTGAAAGGAACAAAAATAATTGGGGGACTGATGTGAACGTTGGCGCATTTCTGGCGCCAAATTTAATGAAACGGCGCGTTTTCTCCAAAACGACGCCGTTTCATGCGTTTAAAAAAAAAAAAAAAAAAAAAAAGGACCAAACGGTGCCGTTTTGAACGGCACTGTTTCTCTTCTTCTTCCCCCCCGCAGGCGTAGCAGAGGAGAGGAAAACCGGGGTTTTTGTCCCCGCCTCTCTCCTCACGTGCCATGGCCCGACGCCCACACTTTGGGACCCCCGAAGCCGAAGCCGCTGGCCGACCACCCGCCGCGCCACCGAACCCGAGAGAAGCACCTTGGCAGCGGCGCCTGCCGACCAGCACGCCTTGTTCCCCCATGCATGCCCCGATATTGCCTATAAATAGAGAAGAAGCAGAGTGAGAAGAGGGAGGAGGACCGATGGAGTGACCCGAAAAAAAAAAAAAAACAACAAAAACCGAGACAGTTGAGAGAGAGAGGAGAGAGAGAAACACCATAACAGAGGAGAGAGTTACCAAAAAACCCAAGAAAACCGAAAGCAAAGGGAGGTTGAAACCAGAAGGGAAGTGAGAAAACCGAAACCAAGCAAACGAACCGAGAGGACGTCGCCGGACCACTTGGAATTCGCCGTGAGGAGTCGACAGGAGTAGGTCACTGCCACCGCCTCCACCGCATCACCGCCAGCAAGCCATCGTCTCCGCCGCGCCAGGTACGCCTCCTCCCCTGCACCTTTTTTTTTATCTTGTTTTATTTCTTGCCCCCTGCATGCAGAATCGTTTCTGCATGCAGGAGGCACGGGGGGGGAAAATAATTCCCCCCCCGTTCATTTCTTTTTTTTCTTTTGGGCCAGACAGGGTCTGGCCCAATGATTTGGGTCTGGGCCGGTCTGGCCCAGATTGCGGGTCTGGCTGGTCCGGCCCAGAAGACAAGACACTGTTGGGCCGAGTCCGGCCCAACGTCTTTTGGGGCTGGAGTCCGGCCCCAATTAATTGGGCCGGCCCAGCCCATTTAATATATTATATTATATTATTATATTATTATATTATGCATGTGTGTGTATATATGTTTTTTTTTTTCTAAAAAAAATAAAAAAAATATAAAAAAATAAAAAATTTGAAAAGCAAAAAAAAAAAAATATATTGTTGTTCTTGGTATATATTGATTTGTTTTTTTTTATACTATGGGGATATAATTTCAGTATTTAAAAAACACCTGTTTCGTAAAAAAAAAATGTTTTGTTTTCATGCATACGGCCAATACACTAGCATGTTTTGAATGTTCTTTTTATAAAAAAAAAATATTGGAAGCTTTGAAAATGTGTTTTCGCATAGATTTCTTAAACACAAAAATCATTTTTTGCATTTGTGGATTTTACAAACCCGTTTGTAAAACTCCAAAGGGTATTGGCCAATATTCCAAAAAACTATAAAAATCTTATTTTGGGAGGAGAAGTTGTGATTATTGTTCACCGCTAATGTTTGGATGAAGAAATCCTTAAAAGGACGAACATCCAAAATATTATCGGGAGTAATAAATCAACGCACATGTTTGAAAGAAGCTTTGGCTGCAATCGAGAATATTTCAAAATATTTTTTTCTCCACGGTTTACGAGCCGTGAAAAGTATTTTTTTTAGGAATTGTGAAATTTTCTTCGTTCTTTTATTCTCTTTTCCTTGCGATTTACGAGTTGACGGGATTAGAAAACACCAACACCATAGACTATAGAGGCAAAACCAAACACCAAGCAGCTTGACCTTAGGTAGGGCGTATTAGGGGTGCTAGTACCTTCCCTTTACGCAACCAGTCACTTGCCTTAGAATTTCTGAAATGTATCCAGTTAGTGGGTTCCCTAGTGACCAAAATACTAGGTGGCCGACTCCAAATAGAACCAAATCATTAGAACACAACGAAAATCGCCAGCCGATGTCGTGCCTTTTTCAAATTTTTTTTTGTGGGGGGGTGTGACAGAATGGCGACTCCACTGGGGAGGTTAGGACTAAGCTTGATTTGTTGTTTTTGTTTGTTTGTTTATGTTATATGTTATTGGTTTTTGTTTTCTTATGATGTTTTGTTTAAAAGCTTTAGCATATATCTTTACATTCTATAATACATGCCATAGTCATGCATCACTTTATTATTATTATTATGTTTTGGAGGGCACACACATGTAACTCTAAGTTTAAGTGGGGGACTAGCAGCTGCCTTATGACTTGAGTCAAGGCTTAAGTTTGTGTAAACCCCAACTCTTTGCTGAGTGTTTAGACTGATAGTGATTGGTACACGTGCCATCCCACTATCTGCTGGACCTCCATATCGCCTTTACGAGGGTGATCACTGGAACAGCAAGAGACCCTCTTTTAGAGACCTAGTAGTAAACCTACCCTATGTCTCACGTAAAAGAACTAGAACCTATCCTTAGGATGTATGCTCCGATATAAATCTTTTGCATCGAAACAAGACTAACCCCCCATGCATTTTGAATTGCAGGATTTGTGAACGAAATGACCATCACCAAATTTTCCATAGAGTATGGAAAGAATTCTGAACTGTCACAATTGATTGAAGGAGACTGCCTTAGAAGCGATGCTAAGAAGATGTCGCCAATCAAGAACCTGAATTGCATATTGAATGAGGTGAACAAGTTAACGACTCATTTTCAGAATGTGGATAAAGATGCATTTTTTAGGAAATACGGACGTTTGATGGAAATCGCAAAGGTAGAAGTTTTAAGCCCAGCTGTGCGAGCCTTAGTTCATTTTTGGGATCCAGAATACCGATGTTTCTCCTTTGGAAGCGTAGACTTGTGCCCCACGATTGAGGAATATGGATTGTTGACCGAGTTTCCGAATGACCTGTATCGGATTTATTCTCCTTTGAGATCCGACAAGATCATCCCTGAGCTGTCAAAACTGCTCAGAATCTCCAACTTGGAAAAGTTTCTGGAAAAGAATGGCACCGGTTTGAAATGGAGGATGCTAGAGTTGGAAAAGGAGTCAGAAGTAGAAAAAGAGAGATTGATTGCCTTAGGTATATTTGGCCTTGTGTTGTTCCCAAGTCAGACTGGTTTAGTAAGCTTGGAGGCCGCCGCAGCTTATGTGGAGTATGAGAACACACAGATCAATCCAGTGGTTGCTATCTTAGCCGAAACATTTTTGACACTTAACCATTGTAGAAAAGCTGGAAAAGGAGCAATGAGATGCTGCACGCAACTGTTGTATATTTGGATGGTGAGCCATATCGAAACAAAGAAACCTGTCTTCAATAATTTTTGGTGGTTCACTCAAAAACCCCTAAAGATTGTGGAAGAAGAAGAATGGGGAGATCTAGACAACCAGGGTTGGGTTGATAAATTGGAAGGATTACCTAATAGCGATTTTAAATGGAGAGCACCATGGGTAACAACAACGAAGGTCCTAATGAGTTGTGGACAAAGGCATTGGGTACCATTGGTGGGGATTACGGGTTATGTGAGTTATGCTCCGACTTTAGTGGTAAGACAATTCGGGGGCATACAGTTTGTTCCCAGAACTATGGGAATTGCTCAATTCTTTGGTTTGTTCAAAGATCCCATGGCAAAAGAAGTTTTGGAGATCATCAAACAAGATTGGAAGCATCTAGTGTTGGTGGAAATAGAAGGTTTGAGAGATCCAAGTGTGAGCGAAGGATATGTAAAATGGAGAGCCTCAGCTGCTTCAGCCATGCCTTGCGCTATAGAGGAGCCTATTAAGGGAAAAGAGGTTAATATTGAAGATGATTTAGCTGCTTCAGCCATGCCTCGTGTAGAAGTCAAATCTCCTCAAACCATAGAGGAACCCCTCAAAAGAAAGAGGGTTAACGGTGAATTGAGAAGGCAAGTGGACAAACTAAGGATAGAGTTAAGCAAGAGCAGAAAGGACAAGGCGACGTTGGAAGGAATGATGCTAGAAGATGATAAAAGGAGAACATTTCTAGATGAGCAAATACAGTCTAGAGATGCGAAAATAACCAAGCTTGAGTTAAAGTTGGTTGAGGAGAAGATTGCTAGGGAAAGGAGTGAGAAGGAGCTTAAAGGGTTGAGTTTGGATTGGATGCAAAGTTGTTCTGAACTTGAAGCAATGGAGATGGACTTTAGCGATTGCCAAGAAAGTGCAAAATATTACCAAGAAAAATTTGTGCAAGTGCAATTCGAACTAATGGATAGGATTAAGAGGTATAAGGATTTGAATAAGAAATATATAGAGTTGGAAAGCAAAAGGGGAGGATTCGAGGATGATAAAGCGGAGTTAGCAGCCAAGAGGAGTGAGATAAAAGTTGCAAGGATAAGCTCGACAAAGAACGCGAAAAGTCGAAGTATTTAGACGAGAAGCTAGTAGCAACGGAAAGCACAAGGATCGAATCGACGCCAACAACATTGCTTTGAACAGAACAAACATGTTGCTCATAGAAAAAATGACCAAAACCGATGAGCAAATGGATGAAGCTGCTGCACATGCTCGAATTATTAGAGTCAATGCACGGAACGTGGAGGAGACATCATTCGCTATCGCCGAAGCCTAGCCGAAACCGATGCCTTTTTAGGGAAGATTGAGAACCGCGGCTTTGCTTTCTTACCTTTGGCTAAGGAGTTTATGGAGGAAAGAGATTAGCATGTTGTATTTTTTTAAAAAAATGTATTTTTATCCAAGCATTAATGAAAAGGGCGTTGACCCATCTTCTTATGTAAAATCTGTCTCTTGGTGAACATGATTCTAGCAAAACGACTCGAAAGGCAGAACTTCTATCAAAGCAATGTGACAAGAGAATGCTTATAATGGGATGGTTATTTTTCGTTCACAATAAAACATGCATGCATCCATCACAATCATACATTTTCTCATACATCTATGCATGCATCTCCAGATCGTGAAACATAGGTCCCACATCCAGAGTCCACCAAACCCGGTCCAGATCAAGAATGGAAAATGAAGAAAGAGCTCAGTTAGAGTCACACTACCAGACCGAGTTGGAATCCGTGAAAAATGAAGTTTCCCGGTTGACCAATCTGCTTGAGCAACTTTTAAAAGCCAAGAATGGGGAGGGAACATCTACCCAACCACCTATAGGAGCACCGTCGGCCCCTGTCCCGGGGGTATCTCAGAACATGGGGGCAGATTCAGCAACGGGGCAGCACTTTACACCTGTTATTCCCATTCAGCCCCCTCAAGCTCATATCACTGTAGATTTAACAGCCGAGGGGCCTTCCGATAATAGGTCCACGGGTTTTGTGAATGATGACAAGATATCAGCATTAGAAGAAAGGTTAAGAGCAGTCGAGGGAAATGATTGGTTTGACCCCCTGCGAACGTCGGAAATATGCTTGGTACCTAACCTCGTGGTACCAAAGATTTTAGGATACCAGAGTTTATAAGGTATACTGGGTTGGAATGCCCAAACACTCACCTTCGATCTTATTGCAACAAGATGGCTGAAGTAATTCATGACGATAAGTTAATGATCTACTTTTTCCAAGACAGTCTATCGGGATCTGCGCTAAGTTGGTACATGAGGCTGGATAATGTCAAGATTAAGAAATGGAAGGATTTAGTGGAGGCTTTCCTAAAGCAATACAAGTTCAATTTGGAAATTGCTCCAGATCGAACGAGCCTCATGTCGATGGAAAAGAGAAGCCAAGAGTCAGTGAGGGCTTATGCACAAAGATGGAGGGACGAGGCCACGCACGTGCAACCCCCTTTGATAGAAACGGAGATGGTGACTTTGTTCGCCAATACATTCAAGGCACCTTACTATGAGCATTTAATGGGTAGCTCATCTCAACATTTCTATGATGTTGTACGTGTGGCGGAAAGAATCGAGCAAGGAATTAAAGCAGGGCGCATAGCAGAGCCTTTAGAGAAGAAAGGTTTTATGGGAAGGAAAAGAGAAGGGGACGTTAACAATTTGGAAGGCGGATATAAAGGCAAGAAAGTAAATTTCCACAGCCCACAAGCACCTACCTCTCAATCCCCACGCATAAACTTTAACCAATCTTTTTCACCTAACCGAACAAATAACCAACCAAACTATCAAAATCACTACCAAAGAGCCCACTCAGGATACACCTCAGAACAATTGCCACCATTACCCATGCCCTTGAAGGACATGTATGCCAAACTTTTAAGCATTGGGCAAGTAGCTCCTATCCCTACACTACCGCTACAACCGCCATTCCCAATTTGGTACAAGCCCGATTTGACTTGCGAGTACCACGGGGGTAATCCTGGGCATGGGATTGAAACCTGCTATGCATTCAAGAAGAGGTTATTGGAGCTTATTAAGTTAGGATGGGTATCCTTCGAAGACAAGCCCAATGTTAATTCAAACCCATTGCCTAAACATGTTCCAAACAATGGCGGAATAGGCATGATCGAAGTGGGAAATCAATGCAAGGTGTTGAAGGTGCCGATGAAAAGGTTGTACGACATGTTAGTACAATCAGGATTTCTAGCGGTGAAGGAGGTAAGCCAATTGGAGAGGGGGGACTACTGTGAGTTCCATGGAAGAGAAGGACATCACATTGAGGATTGCACCGAGTTTTGCGAAAAGATTGCTAAAATGTTGAAGATGGGACAATTAAGGATTGAACCAATGGAGAGCAGGTGTGAAGTAAGTATGACGGAAGGTCAAGATCAGATGGCAGGAGTTTGCAGGGTTCAACAGACTGCTAATGGGCCCCCAAGGCTGATCTTGGTTAAACCGTCCTGCACAAAAGAGAATCACAATGCCATGCCGTACAATTATGGGTATGCCTCCAACGTTCGAGCTCCTCTTCCTTTGTTCCAGACGGAGATAAGTGGTTTGACCAGAAGTGGTCGTTGCTTTACGCCTGAAGAATGGAGGAAGGAAAAGGGTAAAGAAGTGGTAGATCTGGACAAAGCACCAGAAGTTAATAAGCCAGTAACGGAAGAGGAATCAAATGAATTTTTGAAGTTGATCAAGCATAGCGAATATTGCATAGTGGATCAACTAAAAAGACTCCAGCTCGGATCTCCCTATGTCCTTGATACTCAGCTCTGAGCCGCATCGAAATGCCTTGCAAAAGGTATTAAATGAGGCATATGTACCCCAGGACATTGAGCATAAAACTATGGAGCATTTAGTGGGGAGGATCCATGCAACTGATTACCTCTACTTCACGACTGATGAGCTTGATGCTGAAGGTACCGGACACAACAAGCCTTTATACATCACGGTTAGGTGCAAAGACTGCCTCGTAGGGAAGGTGCTCGTCGATAATGGCTCGGCCCTGAACGTATTGCCAAAGCACATTTTAGAGGAAATGCCGATTGATGAATCTCATATGAAGCCAAGTACTATGATGGCTAGAGCATATGATGGCTCACCTAGGCCAATACTTGGGACTTTAGAAGTGGAGCTATATGTGGGACCGCAGATGTTCCTAGTGACACTTCAGGTTATGGATATTCACCCTTCCTATAGTATGTTGTTGGGAAGACCATGGATCCACGCAGCGGGGGCAGTAGCTTCATCATTACACCAATGTTTGAAGTACATCATGAATGGGATGTTAGTAACCGTCAGGGCTGAGGAGGCAATAGCCATGACAAAGAATGTGGCTGTGCCTTTCATCGAAGCGGGGGATTGCAAGGATAACAATATCCATGCTTTTGAGATCGTGAACACTGACTGGGTACCAGAAAACACCGTGTTGAGAAGACCAGGATCTCAGAAGCAGCCAGGATGGCAAGTCTATGTTTCTTGAAACCGTGGGGTCCCACGTCGATATAACCTCGCTTGCGGAATACCAGAAGGGGTTAATCCGACAAGGAAGAGAAAGGCTGATCGAAGATTTGGGCTAGGATATCAACCTAACCAAGAAGATTATCGTTGGGCTGCTGATCGGAGAAGGACAAGAAGGATGGCTAGAATTAAAGGAAGAGATCTTGAAGAAGAACAGCTGGAAATCCCTCCCCTTAGCGTATCATTCCCAAGAGCTGCATACATAGTGCAACATGATAAGGGAGCTGAAAGCCTGGGTCTAGAGTTGGCAAATATGAGCATAAACACCTTGGAGGGGAAGGAGAAGGAAAAGGTGATGCGAAAGAAATAGCAAGAAAAGAAGATGAAGTGCTGCCACAACTGACTATCCATACACTAGAAGAAGTCTCCGCCAAGACCTGTGTGCGCAAGCTGGCTCCAGGCGAAAAGTTTCAGAATTGGGTGACACAAGAAGCTCCAGTGGTTTTCAAAATGTAAACCAACCTTTGTTTGCCTTAGAATGTTTTTGTCACTTGCTTATGCTTGCTTTATTTCTCTAGTTGACAATCGAGGCTCATGATGTCAGCTAGATTCTATGTTTGTCATGGAGCCCACCTTTTCCCTTTGAATAAATGTGAGACCATGCACTTTTTTCAAAAATTGATTATTTATATATGCATTTACACCAAGCACTTCCCGCTTTCAGGAATCCTGAAAGCGGATCTCCTACAACATCACATACATCTAGCATCAAGAATAAATGGCCAAACTTGAACGAGCATGTAATATCTATGGAAGAAGAAGAGTGGGATGAAAGCAACATCAGTGAATTCACCAGGCTAGTAGAACAACAGGAACAGACTTGGAAGCCTGCCACCGAGGAACTCGAAACTATCAATGTGGGCAATGGTCAGCTCAGGAAAGAGTTGAAAATAGGTACCTTAATTACTTCTGAACAAAGGATAAAACTGATCACCCTATTACAAGAATATTCGGATGTCTTTGCTTGGTCATATGAAGATATGCCCGGTTTGGATACAAGTATTGTAGAACACAAGATACCGTTGGAAGAAGGGTATAAGCCAGTCAAGCAGAAACTGAGGAGGGCCCACCCGGACGTCTGGATCAAGGTCAAGGCAGAACTCGAAAAGCAATGGGATGCTGGCTTTCTAGAAGTAGTTAGATATCCGCAATGGGTATCTAACATTGTTGTGGTGCCTAAGAAGGAAGGGAAGATTAGAGTTTGTGTAGATTTTCGGAATTGAATAGAGCTAGTCCTAAGGATGATTTTCCTCTACCACACATAGATGTTTTAGTGGATAACGCTGCCCGAAGTTCCACTTATTCCTTTATGGACGGTTTTTCAGGATACAATCAAATAAAAATGGCTCCCGAGGATAAGGCGAAAACAACTTTTGTCACACCTTGGGGACCTACTGCTACAAGGTCATGCCATTTGGGTTAAAGAATGCGGGTGCAACATATCAAAGAGCAATGGTGACTCTATTCCACGACATGATGCACAAAGAAATTGAGGTGTATGTAGATGATATGATTGCCAAGTCTAAAAAGGGACAGGATCATGTGGAAGTTTTGAGGAAGTTATTTGAGAGGTTGAGGAAGTATGAACTAAGGCTTAATCCTGCAAAATGTTCATTCGGAGTTAAGTCGGGCAAGCTGTTGGGATTTGTGGTAAGCGATAGAGGTATAGAGGTGGATCCAGACAAAGTAAGGGCCATTCAAGCTATGTCATCCCCTAAGACAGAGAAAGAAGTAAGAGGATTCTTAGGAAGGTTGAATTACATTGCTCGATTTATAGCTCAGCTAACAACAACATGCGAGCCTATATTCCGACTACTAAGGAAAAAGAACCCTGGAACCTGGAATGAGGAGTGTGAGGAGGCGTTCAATAAAATCAAGCACTATTTACAAAATCCACCTCTACTGGTGCCTCCTGTATCAGGGAAACCTCTAGTATTATATCTAACCGTAACTGAGGTAGCCATGGGATGTGTATTGGGTCAGCATGATGAAACCGGGAGGAAGGAAAGAGCTATTTATTACTTGAGTAAGAAATTCACTGAATGTGAGTCCAGATACACGGAGATAGAAAAGCTGTGTTGTGCATTGGTGTGGGCGGCAAAGAGGTTGCGACATTACATGTTATACTATACCACTTGGTTGATTTCAAAATTGGATCCCCTGAGGTATATTTGTAATAAGCCTTTTCTCTCAAGTCGAATTGCAAGGTGGCAGGTTTTTATTAGCAGAATATGACATAGTGTACATGACAAGGAAGCCGTAAAAGGGAGTGCCATTGCAGACCATTTGGCCGATAATGCTTGTTGAAGATTACGAGCCTTTGGATTTTGATTTCCCTGATGAAGATATATCGTCAATAGAAAGGAAGAAGAGAGACAGATTGGTGGACCATGTTTTTTTGACGGGGCAGTAAATGTACATGGTAACGGGGCAGGGGCGGTAATAATCTCTCCTAATAAGAAACAATACCCAGTTTCGGTCAAACTACATTTTGAATGCACCAACAATACAGCTGAGTACGAAGCTTGTATACTCGGTTAGAAGCGGCATTGGAGTTAAAGATAAAGAAGATAGATGTATATGGGGATTCAATGTTGATCATCTGCCAGGTTAAAGGGGAATGGCAACCAAAGAGGAAAAGTTGAGGTCGTACCAGGAATACCTATCCATGCTAGCAAAGGAATTTGAAGAAATTAGATTCACCCATCTAGGAAGGGAAGGGAACCATTTTGCGGATGCTTTGGCCACACTAGCTGCTATGACTACCATTGACCTCAAATGCAAGGTACAACCAGTACACATTAATATTAGAACTGATCCAGCGCACTGTTGTTAGTTGAAGGAGAGATGGACGGACACCTTGGTATTACGATATCAAGAATCTTGTGCAGAATCAGGAATATCCGGTGGGAGCTTCTAACACGGATAAGAAAACCTTGAGAAGGTTGGCTATAGACTTCTATTTAGATGGAGAGATTTTATATAAAAGATCATTTGATGGTACCCTGTTAAGGTGTTTGGATGAGGCAGATGCTAGAAAGGCATTAAGAGAGGTCCATGAGGGGATTTGCTCAACCCATGCTAGCGGGCACATGATGGCAAGGAAAATCCAAAGGGCTGGTTATTTTTGGATGGCACTAGAAAAAGATTGTATCGACTATGTCAGAAAATGTCACAAATGTCAAATTTACAGTGATAAGGTCAATATGCCACCAGCTCCTCTGTTTAACTTAACATCTCCATGGCCTTTCGCGATGTGGGGAATTGATGTGATTGGACCTGTAAACCCAAAAGCGAGCAATGGTCATAGATTTATCCTCGTGGCTATTGACTACTTCACAAAATGGGTAGAAGCCGGGTCATTTGCTCATGTGACACAAAAAGTGGTGAAGAAGTTTATTGAGAGAGATTTGATATGTCGGTATGGTCCCCCAGAACAGATTATAACTGATAATGCCCAGAATTTCAATGGCAAGATGATAATAGAGCTCTGCACTAAATGGAAAATCAAGCATTCCAATTCTTCGCCATATAGACCAAAGATGAATGGGGCGGTAGAAGCTGCTAACAAGAATGTCAAAAAGATTGTTCAGAAGATGGTAGTCACCTATAAGGATTGGCATGAGATGTTACCATTTGCCCTTCATGCATATCGCACCGCAGTTCGAACCTCAACAGGGACTACCCCGTATTCTTTGGTGTACGGTAGGGAAGCAGTGATGCCTTTGGAAGTGGAAATCCCGTCGTTAAGAGTGTTAATAGATTCTGAGATAGAAGAGGCCGAGTGGGCTAGAGTGAGATACGAGCAATTGAACTTGATCAGTGAGAAGAGGATGGCTGCAATATGTCATCACCAACTTTACCAGAAACGAATGGCTAAGGCGTATGATAAGAATGTTAGACCGCGTATGTTTCAAGAAGGGGATCTAGTATTGAAGAAAATATTGTCATTACCAGGAGATGATCGAAGCAAATGGGCACCAAATTATGAGGGTCCTTATGTAGTAACAAAGGCATTCTCAGGAGGAGCGTTGAAGTTAGCTAGAATGGATGGAGAAGATCTAGCTCGGCCTGTGAATTCTGACTCTGTAAAAAGATATTACGCTTGATGTAGTTCCCTAAATTAATAAAGCAAAGTTTGGCCATTGATTTCTTTCCTTTTGTGCATTGATCTCACAACAATCTTTTTTGCATTAATCCCAACAGTGCATCTCCTCACTCATTTAAAAAGTTTAGCATCGACTGAATGAATTTCTTCTCTATATAAAAGCTCAAGCTAGGATCACACCTCTACACTGGGGGCAATACAAGATGTTTTATACGGAAGCCTATAGATTTGAAAACCAAGCTAAAGCATTTGACAAAAGCAATGACATAAAAGCAAGAACAAGTCTTACATTTTGAGAAAAGGGCTACTTGAGGAAAGTTAAATACTTTTTCTCCAAGAATATGATAAGAAAAAAGGCAACACGAGAGATGAATTCGGTATACGACTTCAAAAGCACGCTCATGTTATGAGGAAGTCTCATGAACTAGAAAAGAGGATGGGGGCCTATGTTTCAAAACCAGGTACGAATGCATGCATTGCATCTAATCATAAAGTCATTGCACGTATGTTTTTTTCTCTATCATTACAGGAGGAGATCTTAGTGCATTCCAACGATATTGTGGACGAAGAAAGAATCATTGAGTTGAGTCTAGAACAGAAAGAAGAGAAAATAATATTTTTCAGACCCTGCCAGCAGGAAGAACGACATCGATAACAATTGGTAAAAGGGAATCGTCAGATGAGATTCCAAGTTGTTTGGTTAAAAGAGATCGCAAGAAGGGATCTCATTTTTTCGATGAAGATCGCCAGAAGGGACTTCATATTTCAGCTTTGAATAAAAGGGAATCGCCAGATGGGATTCCATGTTGTTTGAGATCGCCAGAAGGGATCTTGTGTTTCACTATTTGGAGGTCGCCAGATGGGATCTCGTATTTCATGTTGGTTAAAAGGAATCGCCGGATGGGATTCCAGGTTGCTGGAGATCGCCAGAAGGGATCTCATGTTTCACTATTATGGAGGTCACCAGATGGGACCTCACACTTCACGTTGGTTAAAAGGAATCGCCAGATGGGATTCCAGGTTGCTTGAGATCGCCAGAAGGGATCTCGTGTTTCACTATTGTGGAGGTCGCCAGATGGGACCTCGCACTTCATGTTGGTTAAAAGGAATCGCCAGATGGGATTCCAGGTTGTTCGAGATCGCCAGAAGGGATCTCGTGTTTCACTATTGTGGAGGTCGCCAGATGGGACCTCGCACTTCATGTTGGTTAAAAGGAATCGCCAGATGGGATTCCAGGTTGTTTGAAATCGCCAGAAGGGGTTTCGCATTTCACTATTTTGGGAGGTCGCCGGATGGAACCTCATACTTCATGTTTGTTAATAGGAATCCCAGATGGGATTATAAGTTTGATTAAAGGAGATCGCCAGAAGGGATCTCGCATTTCGATATTTTTCAAAAAGGGGTCACCAGAAGGGACCTCATATTTCATTTTTGTTAAAGGGAATTTCCAGATGGGATTCCGATGGCCGAAGAGGATTGTTGTAAAGAAAGAGTTTCAGATCGATCAAGCTTCGACCAGATCAGTTTTCGGGAGTTTAGTTGGGACTATCTTTATAAAACTTACTGCGCAAAACCTTCGCTCCGTAAGCTCTATAAAGAGGGGGCATCTGTTGTAACTCATTTTTGGGTCCCCGCAAAAAAAAAAAAAAATAAATAAATAAATAAATAAATAGCCAAAGAAGGCTAGAAAAATGATAGAGGTAGGAGCGCTCGGAAAATGGTCAGAAAATTGGTCAAGGAGTATAAAGATACAAAGATTGGATTTTTGACAATATATTCTTGAAGGATGAGAACCCTATTGAGAAGGAAATTTTGAATTTTGAGGAGAAAAGCCCAAATTTGGATGTTTATGGGTTTAATTGATTTTTTATTGGATTTATAGGGGATTTGATTGCAAGAAAATTGATTTTTTAAGTCAATTTGGGCTTTAAATTGAAGAAATTAAAGTTCTGGGGCTAAATTATAATTTTTAGGATTTTATTAAGTCAAATCAGGGGCTTAATTGCATAAATATTGAAGTTTAAGGGCCAATTAGGGACTTAATTGTGAAAATCCGAAACCAGGGACCAATTTGGAGAAGGCGCAAAGATAGGGGGCTGTTTGGAATTGTTTCAGGGGCTTAATTGAAGAAATTGGAAGTTTATTGATCAATTAAGGGCTTAATTGCATAATTTAGAGGCCAAGGACCAAAGTGGAAAAGGCGGCCAACTTGGCGGACAAGACCGAAATTGTCAGGGATGTAATTGAAAGGAACAAAAATAATTGGGGGACTGATGTGAACGTTGGCGCATTTCTGGCGCCAAATTTAAATGAAACGGCGCGTTTTCTCCAAAACGACGCCGTTTCATGCGTTTTAAAAAAAAAAAAAAAAAAAAAAAAAAAAAAAAGGACCAAACGGTGCCGTTTTGAACGGCACTGTTTCTCTTCTTCTTCCCCCCCGCAGGCGTAGCAGAGGAGAGGAAAACCGGGGTTTTTGTCCCCGCCTCTCTCCTCACGTGCCATGGCCCGACGCCCCACACTTTGGGACCCCCGAAGCCGAAGCCGCTGGCCGACCACCCGCCGCGCCACCGAACCCGAGAGAAGCACCTTGGCAGCGGCGCCTGCCGACCAGCACGCCTTGTTCCCCCATGCATGCCCCGATATTGCCTATAAATAGAGAAGAAGCAGAGTGAGAAGAGGGAGGAGGACCGATGGAGTGACCCGAAAAAAAAAAAAAAAAAACAACAAAAAACCGAGACAGTTGAGAGAGAGAGGAAGAGAGAGAAACACCATAACAGAGGAGAGAGTTACCAAAAAACCCAAGAAAACCGAAAGCAAAGGGAAGGTTTGAAACCAGAAGGGAAGTGAGAAAACCGAAACCAAGCAAACGAACCGAGAGGACGTCGCCGGACCACTTGGAATTCGCCGTGAGGAGTCGACAGGAGTAGGTCACTGCCACCGCCTCCACCGCATCACCGCCAGCAAGCCATCGTCTCCGCCGCGCCAGGTACGCCTCCTCCCCTGCACCTTTTTTTTTTATCTTGTTTTATTTCTTGCCCCCTGCATGCAGAATCGTTTCTGCATGCAGGAGGCACGGGGGGGGGGAAAATAATTCCCCCCCCCGTTCATTTCTTTTTTTTTCTTTTGGGCCAAACAGGGTCTGGCCCAATGATTTGGGTCTGGGCCGGTCTGGCCCAGATTGCGGGTCTGGGCTGGTCCGGCCCAGAAGACAAGACACTGTTGGGCCGAGTCCGGCCCAACGTCTTTTGGGGCTGGAGTCCGGCCCCAATTAATTGGGCCGGCCCAGCCCATTTAATATATTATATTATATTATTATATTATTAT
>CM031989.1:311542-324111 GCA_018804465.1 Populus tomentosa
AAAATATTTCAAGTGTTTTAAATTATAAAAATATTTTTTTAAAAAAAGTAAGTAGGAATCTCTGTTCCTGATACATGAAATATAGTTTAAATGTTTTTCAAATTATTAAAATTATTTTTTTAAAAAAAGTTAGTAGAATCTCTGTTCCTAATACCTGAAAGATATTAGAAATATTTTAAAATTATAAAAATAATTTTTTTAAAAAGTTAGTAAAATTTCTGTTCCTCATACATGAAAGATAGTTTAATGTTTTCAATTATTAAAATTATTTTTAAAAAAAAAGTTAGTAGAATCTCTGTTCCTGATACCTGAAAGATATCAGAAATGTTTTAAAATTATAAAAACAATTTTTTTTAAAAAATAAGTAGATCCCTGTTTCTGATAATTCATTGATAGTTTAAATGTTTTAAAATTATTAAAATTATTTTTTAAAAAAGTTAGTAGAATCTCTGTTCCTGATACTCGAAAGATAGTTTAAATGTTTTGAAATTATAAAAATAATTTTTTTAAAAAAATAAGTACAATCTCTGTTCTTGATACTTGAAAGATAGTTTAAATGTTTTAAAATTATAAAAATAATTTTTTTAAAAAGTAAGTAGAATATCTGTTTCTGATACTTGAAAAATATTTCAAATGTTTTAAAATTATAAAAATAATTTTTTTAAAAAAGTAAGTAGAATCTCTGTTCCTGATACTTGAAAGATAGTTTAAATGTTTTAAAATTATTAAAAATTATTTTTTTAAAAAAGTTAGTAGAATCTCTGTTCCTGATACCTGAAAGATATTATAAATGTTTTAAAATTATAAAATAATTTTTTTAAAAAAAGTAAGTAGAATCTCTGTTCCTGATACTTGAAAGATAGTTTAAATGTTTTAAAATTATTAAAATTATTTTTTTAAAAAGTAAGTAGAATCTCTGTTCCTGATACTTGAAAGATAGTTTAAATGTTTTAAAATTATTAAAATTATTTTTTAAAAAAAGTAAGTAGAATCTCTGTTTCTGATACCTGAAAGATATCAGAAATGTTTTAAAATTATAAAAACAGTTTTTTTAAAAAATAAGTAGATCCCTGTTTCTGGTAATTCATTGATAGTTTAAATGTTTTAAAATTATTTTTCTAAAAAAGTTAGTAGAATCTCTGTTCCTGATACTCGAAAGATAATTGAAACGTTTTGAACTTGTAAAAATAATTTTTTTAAAAAAATAAGTAAAATCTCTGTTCCTGATACATGAAAGATAGTTTAAATGTTTTCAAATTATTAAAATTATTTTTTAAAAAAAAAGTTAGTAGAATCTCTGTTCCTGATACCTGAAAGATATCAGAAAAGTTTTAAAATTATAAAAACAGTTTTTTAAAAAAATAAGTAAAATCTCTGTTCTTGATACTTGAAAGATAGTTTAAATGTTTTAAAATTATTAAAATTATTTTTCTAAAAAAGTTAGTAGAATCTCTGTTCTTGATACTCGAAAGATAGTTTAAATGTTTTGAACTTATAAAAATAATTTTTTTAAAAAATAAGTACAATCTCTGTTCTTGATACTTGAAAGATAGTTTAAATGTTTTAAAATTATAAAAATAATTTTTTTAAAAAAGTAAGTAGAATCTCTGTTTCTGATACTTGAAAAATATTTCAAGTGTTTTAAAATTATAAAAATAATTTTTTTAAAAAAGTAAGTAGAATCTCTGTTCCTGATACTTGAAAGATAGTTTAAATGTTTTAAAATTATTAAAATTATTTTTTTAAAAAAGTTAGTAGAATCTCTGTTCCTGATACCTGAAAGATATTAGAAATATTTTAAAATTATAAAAATAATTTTATTAAAAAAAGTAAGTAGAATCTCTGTTCCTGATACTTGAAAGATAGTTTAAATGTTTTAAAATTATTAAAATTATTTTTCTAAAAAAGTTAGTAGAATCTCTGTTCTTGATACTCGAAAGATAGTTTAAATGTTTTGAACTTATAAAAATAATTTTTTTAAAAAAATAAGTACAATCTCTGTTCTTGATACTTGAAAGATAGTTTAAATGTTTTAAAATTATAAAAATAATTTTTTTAAAAAAGTAAGTAGAATATCTGTTTCTGATACTTGAAAAATATTTCAAGTGTTTTAAAATTATAAAAATAATTTTTTTAAAAAAGTAAGTAGAATCTCTGTTCCTGATACATGAAATATAGTTTAAATGTTTTCAAATTATTAAAATTATTTTTTAAAAAAAGTTAGTAGAATCTCTGTTCCTGATACCTGAAAGATATTAGAAATATTTTAAAATTATAAAAATAATTTTATTAAATAAAGTAAGTAGAATCTCTGTTCCTGATACTTGAAAGATAGTTTAAATGTTTTCAAATTATTAAAATTATTTTTTTAAAAAAGTAAGTAGAATCTCTGTTCCTGATACTTGAAAGATAGTTTAAATGTTTTAAAATTATAAATATTATTTTTTAAAAAAAGTTAGTAAAATCTCTGTTTCTGATACCTAAAAGATATCAGAAATGTTTTAAAATTATAAAAACAGTTTTTTTAAAAAATAAGTAGATCCCTGTTTCTGGTAATTCATTGATAGTTTAAATGTTTTAAAATTATTTTTCTAAAAAAGTTAGTAGAATCTCTGTTCCTGATACTCGAAAGATAGTTTAAACGTTTTGAACTTATAAAAATAATTTTTTTAAAAAAATAAGTAAAATCTCTGTTCCTGATACTTGAAAGATAGTTTAAATGTTTTCAAATTATTAAAATTATTTTTTTAAAAAAAAGTTATTAGAATCTCTGTTCCTGATACCTGAAAGATATCAGAAAAGTTTTAAAATTATAAAAACAGTTTTTTTAAAAAATAAGTAAAATCTCTGTTCTTGATACTTGAAAGATAGTTTAAATGTTTTAAAATTATTAAAATTATTTTTCTAAAAAAGTTAGTAGAATCTCTGTTCTTGATACTCGAAAGATAGTTTAAATGTTTTGAACTTATAAAAATAATTTTTTTAAAAAAATAAGTAAAATCTCTGTTCCTGATACTTGAAAGATAGTTTAAATGTTTTAAAATTATAAAATAATTTTTTTAAAAAAGTAAGTAGAATCTCTGTTTCTGATACTTGAAAAATATTTCAAATGTTTTAAAATTATAAAAATAATTTTTTTTTAAAAAAGTAAGTAGAATCTCTGTTCCTGATACTTGAAAGATAGTTTAAATGTTTTCAAATTATTAAAATTATTTTTTAAAAAAGTTAGTAGAATCTCTGTTCCTGATACCTGAAAGATATTAGAAATATTTTAAAATTATAAAAATAATTTTTTTAAAAAAAGTAAGTAGAATCTCTGTTCCTGATACTTGAAAGATAGTTTAAATGTTTTCAAATTATTAAAATTATTTTTTTAAAAAAGTAAGTATAATCTCTGTTCCTGATACTTGAAAGATAGTTTAAATGTTTTAAAATTATAAATATTATTTTTTAAAAAAAGTTAGTAAAATCTCTGTTTCTGATACCTAAAAGATATCAGAAATGTTTTAAAATTATAAAAACAGTTTTTTTAAAAAATAAGTAGATCCCTGTTTCTGGTAATTCATTGATAGTTTAAATGTTTTAAAATTATTTTTCTAAAAAAGTTAGTAGAATCTCTGTTCCTGATACTCGAAAGATAATTGAAACGTTTTGAACTTGTAAAAATAATTTTTTTAAAAAAATAAGTAAAATCTCTGTTCCTGATACATGAAAGATAGTTTAAATGTTTTCAAATTATTAAAATTATTTTTTTAAAAAAAAAGTTAGTAGAATCTCTGTTCCTGATACCTGAAAGATATCAGAAAAGTTTTAAAATTATAAAAACAGTTTTTTTAAAAAATAAGTAAAATCTCTGTTCTTGATACTTGAAAGATAGTTTAAATGTTTTAAAATTATGAAATTTTTTTTAAAAAAATTAAGTAAAATCTCTGTTCCTGATACTTGAAAGATAGTTTAAATGTTTTAAAATTATTAAAATAATTTTTTTAAAAAAGTAAGTAGAATCTCTGTTTCTGATACTTGAAAAATATTTCAAATGTTTTAAAATTATAAAAATAATTTTTTTTAAAAAGTAAGTAGAATCTTTGTTCCTGATACTTGAAAGATAGTTTAAATGTTTTAAAATTATTAAAATTATTTTTCTAAAAAAGTTAGTAGAATCTCTGTTCCTGATACTCGAAAGATAATTGAAACGTTTTGAACTTGTAAAAATAATTTTTTAAAAAAAATAAGTAAAATCTTTGTTCCTGATACATGAAAGATAGTTTAAATGTTTTCAAATTATTAAAATTATTTTTTAAAAAAAAGTTAGTAGAATCTTTGTTCTTGATACCTGAAAGATATTAGAAATATTTTAAAATTATAAAAATATTTTTTAAAAAAAATATGTAGGTCCCTGTTTCTGGTAATTCATTGATAGTTTAAATATTTTAATATTATAATTTTTTTTTTAAAAAAAGTAAGAATAATCTCTGTTCCTGATACTTGAAAGATAGTTTAAATGTTTTAAATTTAAGAAAATAATTTGTTTTAAAAATTAAGTAGAATCTCTGCTTCTGATACTTGAAAGATATTAGAACTGTTTAAAAATTATAAAAATAATTTTTTAAAAAAATAAGTAGATCTCTCTTTCTCGTAATTCACTCATAGTTTAAATGTTTTAAAATTATAAAAATACTTGTTTTATAAAAGTAAGTAGAATCTCCGTGTCTGATACTTGAAAGATAGTTTAAATGTTTTAGAATTAAAAAAATAGTTTGTTTTAAAAAGTAAGTATAATCTCTGTTTCTGATACTTGAAAGATATATGAAATGTTTTAAAATTATAAAAATAACTTTTTTAAAAAAATAAGTAGATCGTTGTTTCTGGTAATTCATTGATAGTTTAAATGTTTTAAAATTATAAAAATTTTTTTTACAAAAATAAGTAGAATCTCCGTCTCTAATACTTGAAAGATAGTTTAAATGTTTTAAAATTATAAAAATAATTTTTTAAAAAAAGTAAGTAGAATCTCTGTTCCTGATACTTGAAAGATAGTTTAAATGTTTTAAAATTATGAAAATAATTTTTTTAAAAAAGTAAGTAGAATCTCTGTTCCTAATACTTGAAAGATAGTTTAAATCTTTAAAAGTTATTAAAATAATTTTTTAAAAAAGTAAGTAGAATATCTGTTCCTGATACTTGAAAGATAGTTTAAATGTTTTAAAATTATGAAAATAAGTTTTTTAAAAAAGTAAGTATAATCTCTGTTTCTGATACTTGAGAGATATTTCAAATGTTTTAAAATTATAAAAATAATTTTTTAAAAAAAGTAAGTAGAATATCTGTTTCTGATACTTGAAAAATATTTCAAATGTTTTAAAATTATAAAAATAATTTTTTTAAAAAAGTAAGTAGAATCTCTGTTCCTGATACTTGAAAGATAGTTTAAATGTTTTAAAATTATTAAAATTATTTTTTAAAAAAAAGTTAGTAGAATCTCTGTTCCTGATACCTGAAAGATGTTAGAAATATTTTAAAATTATAAAAATAATTTTTTTAAAAAAGTAAGTAGAATCTCTGTTCCTGATACTTGAAAGATAGTTTAAATGTTTTAAAATTATTAAAATAATTTTTTAAAAAAGTAAGTAGAATATCTGTTCCTGATACTTGAAAGATAGTTTAAATGTTTTAAAATTATGAAAATAATTTTTTTAAAAAAGTAAGTATAATCTTTGTTCCTGATACTTGAGAGATAGTTTAATTGTTTTAAAATTATTAAAATTATTTTTTTAAAAAAGTAAGTAGAATCTCTGTTTCTGATACTTGAAAAATATTTCAAATGTTTTAAAATTATAAAAATAATTTTTTTAAAAAAGTAAGTAGAATCTCTGTTTCTGATACTTGAAAAATATTTCAAATGTTTTAAAATTATAAAAATAATTTTTTTAAAAAAGTAAGTAGAATCTTTGTTCCTGATACTTGAAAGATAGTTTAAATGTTTTAAAATTATTAAAATTATTTTTTTAAAAAAAAGTTAGTAGAATCTCTGTTCCTAATACCTGAAAGATATTAGAAATATTTTAAAATTATAAAAATAATTTTTTTAAAAAAAGTAAGTAGAATCTTTGTTCCTGATACTTGAAAGATAGTTTAAATGTTTTAAAATTATTAAAATAATTTTTTTAAAAAAGTAAGTAGAATCTCTGTTCCTGATACTTGAAAGATAGTTTAAATGTTTTAAAATTATTAAAATAATTTTTTTAAAAAAGTAAGTAGAATATCTGTTCCTGATACTTGAAAGATAGTTTAAATGTTTTAAAATTATGAAAATAAGTTTTTTAAAAAGTAAGTATAATCTTTGTTCCTGATACTTGAGAGATAGTTTAATTGTTTTAAAATTATTAAATTATATTTTTTAAAAATAAGTAGAATCTCTGTTTCTGATACTTGAAACATATTTCAAATGTTTTAAAATTATAAAAATAATTTTTTAAAAAAAGTAAGTAGAATATCTGTTTCTGATACTTGAAAAATATTTCAAATGTTTTAAAATTATAAAAATAATTTTTTTAAAAAGTAAGTAGAATCTTTGTTCCTGATACTTGAAAGATAGTTTAAATGTTTTTCAAGTATCAAAAACAAGTCATCAAAGCATGAAACATTGAGGGATATGGCTTTTCTTTATCAGACAACTCAATTTGTCTTCTTGTTGCATTATAACTAGCAATCCTAAAACTTACAGCATGTATTAGAAGTAAACAATTGAAAAGTGGACCAGAATTGAGAGAGAACCCATACAAAAAATTTACATGCATGGGCATTTATAGCAACAAAACATGTAATGAAAAGTTCAAGAAGCATGAAAAAATACTACTAACAAGTGCTGGAAGATAACTTGAGGCAAATGGCATATAAGATGCAAGGAACCACACTCAAATACCTGTAACAAAGTTGTTCATATAAGATCTAGGAATTTGCATTTGGCTATGGCTCATACCTGAAAGTAATTAGAAATTTTTTAAAATTATAAAAATAATTTTATTAAAAAAAGTAAGTATGAATCTCTGTTCCTTATACTTGAAAAGATAGTTAAATGTTTTTAAAATTATGAAAATAATTTTTAAAAAGTAATTTACATCTTTGTTCACTGATACGTAGAGATAGTTTAATTGTTTTAAAATTATTAAAATTAAATTTTTGAAAATAGTAGAAACCTTCTTTTTCTGATACTTGAAAAATATTTCAAATGTTTTAAAATTATAAAAATAATTTTTTAAAAAAAGTAAGTAGAATCTTTGTTCCTAATACTTGAAAGATAGTTTAAATGTTTTAAAATTATTAAAATTATTTTTTAAAAAAGTAAGTAGAATATCTGTTCCTGATGATTGAAAGATAGTTTAAATGTTTTAAAATTATGAAATAATTTTTTTAAAAAAGTAAGTAGAATCTCTGTTCCTGATACTTGAAAGATAGTTTAAATGTTTTAAAATTATTAAAATTATTTTTTAAAAAAAAGTTAGTAGAATCTCTGTTACTGATACTCGAAAGATAGTTTAAATGTTTTAAAATTATGAAAATAAATTTTTTAAAAAAGTAAGTAAAATCTCTGTTCCTGATACTTGAAAGATAGTTAAAAAAATAAGTAAAATTTCTGTTCCTGATACTTGAAAGATTGTTAAAATGTTTTAAAATTATGAAAATAATTTTTTAAAAAAGTAAGTAGAATCTCTGTTCCTGATACTTGAAAGATAGTTTAAATGTTTTAAAATTATTAAAATAATTTTTTAAAAAAAGTAAGTAGAATATCTGTTCCTGATACTTGAAAGATAGTTTAAATGTTTTTAAATTATGAAAATAATTTTTTTTAAAAAAGTAAGTAGAATCTCTGTTCCTGATACTTGAAAGATAGTTTAAATGTTTTTAAATTATTAAAATAATTTTTTTAAAAAGGTTTGTAGAATCTCTGTTCCTGATACTCGAAAGATAGTTTTAATGGTTTTAAATTATGAAAATAATTTTTTAAAAAATAAGTAAAATCTCTATTCCTGATACTTGAAAGATAGTTTAAATGTTTTAAAATTATGAAAATAATTTTTTTAAAAAGTAAGTAGAATCTCTGTTCCTGATACTTGAAAGATAGTTTAAATGTTTTAAAATTATTAAAATTATTTTTTAAAAAAAGTTAGTAGAATCTCTATTCCTGATACTCGAAAGATAGTTTAAACGTTTTGAAATTATAAAAATAATTTTTCTAAAAAAGTAAGTAAAATCTCTGTTCCTGATACTTGAAAGATAGTTAAAAAAATAAGTAAAATCTCTATTCCTGATACTTGAAAGATAGTTTAAATGTTTTGAAATGATGAAAATAATTTTTTAAAAAAGTAAGTAGCATCTATGTTCCTGATACTTGAAAGATAGTTTAAATGTTTTAAAATTATTAAATAATTTTTTAAAAAAGTAAGTAGAATATCTGTTCCTGATACTTGAAAGATAGTTTAAATGTTTTAAAATTATGAAAATAATTTTTTTAAAAAAGTAAGTACAATCTCTGTTCCTGATACTTGAAAGATAGTTTAAATGTTTTAAAATTATTAAAATAATTTTTTTAAAAAGGTTTGTAGAATCTCTGTTCCTGATACTCGAAAGATAGTTTTAATGGTTTTAAATTATGAAAATAATTTTTTTAAAAAATAAGTAAAATCTCTATTCCTGATACTTGAAAGATAGTTTAAATGTTTTAAAATTATGAAAATAATTTTTTAAAAAAGTAAGTAGAATCTCTGTTCCTGATACATGAAAGATAGTTTAAATGTTTTAAAATTATTAAAATTACTTTTTAAAAAAAGTTTGTAGAATCTCTATTCCTGATACTCGAAAGATAGTGTAAACGTTTTTAAATTATAAAAATAATTTTTCTAAAAAAGTAAGTAAAATCTCTGTTTCTGATACTTGAAACATAGTTAAAAAAATAAGTAAAATCTTTGTTCCTGATACTTGAAAGATAGTTTAAATGTTTTAAAATTATGAAAATAAGTTTTTTAAAAAAAGTAAGTAGAACTTCTGTTCCTGATACTTGAAAGATAATTTAAATGATTTAAAATTAAAAAAATAATTTGTTTTAAAAAGTAAGTAGAATCTCTGTTCCTGATACTTGAAAGATAGTTTAAATGTTTTAAAATTATGAAAATAATTTTTTTAAAAAGTAAGTAGAATCTCTGTTCCTGATACTTGAAAGATAGTTTAAATGTTTTAAAAATTATGAAAATAATTTTTTAAAAAAGTAAGTATAATCTCTGTTCCTGATACTTGAGAGATAGTTTAATTGTTTTAAAATTATTTTTTTAAAAAAGTTAGTAAAATCTCTGTTCCTGATACCTGAAAGATATTAGAAATGTTTTAAAATTATAAAAATAATTTTTTAAAAAGTAAGTAGATCCCTGTTTCTGGTAATTCATTGATAGTTTAAATGTTTTAATATTATAAATTTTTTTTTAAAAAAAAGAAGAATCTCTGTTCCTGATACTTGAAAGATAGTTTAAACGTTTTAAAATTAAAAAAATAATTTTTTAAAAATATAAGTAGAATATCTGTTTCTGATACTTGAAAAATATTTCAAATGTTTTAAAATTATAAAAATAATTTTTTAAAAAAGTAAGTAGAATCTTTGTTCCTAATACTTGAAAGATAGTTTAAATGTTTTAAAATTATTAAAATTATTTTTTAAAAAAGTAAGTAGAATATCTGTTCCTGATGATTGAAAGATAGTTTAAATGTTTTAAAATTATGAAAATAATTTTTTTAAAAAGTAAGTATAATCTCTGTTCCTGATACTTGAAAGATAGTTTAAATGTTTTAAAATTATTAAAATTATTTTTTAAAAAAAAGTTTGTAGAATCTCTGTTACTGATACTCGAAAGATAGTGTAAATGTTTTAAAATTATAAAAATAAATTTTCTAAACAAGTAAGTAAAATCTCTGTTCCTGATACTTGAAAGATAGTTAAAAAAATAAGTAAAATCTCTATTCCTGATACTTGAAAGATAGTTTAAATGTTTTGAAATGATGAAAATAATTTTTTTAAAAAAGTAAGTAGCATCTATGTTCCTGATACTTGAAAGATAGTTTAAATGTTTTAAAATTATTAAAATAATTTTTTAAAAAAAGTAAGTAGAATATCTGTTCCTCATACTTGAAAGATAGTTTTAATGGTTTTAAATTATGAAAATAATTTTTTTAAAAAAGTAAGTATAATCTCTGTTCCTGATACTTGAAAGATAGTTTAAATGTTTTTAAATTATTAAAATAATTTTTTTAAAAAGGTTTGTAGAATCTCTGTTCCTGATACTCGAAAGATAGTTTTAATGGTTTTAAATTATGAAAATAATTTTTTTAAAAAATAAGTAAAATCTCTATTCCTGATACTTGAAAGATAGTTTAAATGTTTTAAAATTATGAAAATAATTTTTTTAAAAAAGTAAGTAGAATCTCTGTTCCTGATACATGAAAGATAGTTTAAATGTTTTAAAATTATTAAAATTACTTTTTAAAAAAGTTTGTAGAATCTCTATTCCTGATACTCGAAAGATAGTTTAAATGTTTTTAAATTATAAAAATAATTTTTCTAAAAAAGTAAGTAAAATCTCTGTTTCTGATACTTGAAACATAGTTAAAAAAATAAGTAAAATCTTTGTTCCTGATACTTGAAAGATAGTTTAAATGTTTTAAAATTATGAAAATAAGTTTTTTAAAAAAAGTAAGTAGAACTTCTGTTCCTGATACTTGAAAGATAATTTAAATGATTTAAAATTAAAAAAATAATTTGTTTTTAAAAAGTAAGTAGAAACTCTGTTCCTGATACTTGAAAGATAGTTTAAATGTTTTCAAATTATGAAAATAATTTTTTTAAAAAAGTAAGTAGAATATATGTTCCTGATACTTGAAAGATAGTTTAAATGTTTTAAAAATTATGAAAATAATTTTTTAAAAAAGTAAGTATAATCTCTGTTCCTGATACTTGAGAGATAGTTTAATTGTTTTAAAATTATTTTTTTAAAAAAGTTAGTAAAATCTCTGTTCCTGATACCTGAAAGATATTAGAAATGTTTTAAAATTATAAAAATAATTTTTTAAAAAGTAAGTAGATCCCTGTTTCTGGTAATTCATTGATAGTTTAAATGTTTTAATATTATACATTTTTTTTTAAAAAAATAAGTAGAATCTCTATTCCTGATACTTGAAAGATAGTTTAAATGTTTTAAAATTATAAAAATAATTTTTTAAAAAAGTAAGTAGAATCTCTGTTTCTGATACTTGAAAAATATTTCAAATGTTTTAAAATTATAAAAATAATTTTTTAAAAAAAGTAAGTAGAATCTTTGTTCCTAATACTTGAAAGATAGTTTAAATGTTTTAAAATTATTAAAATTATTTTTTAAAAAAGTAAGTAGAATATCTGTTCCTGATGATTGAAAGATAGTTTAAATGTTTTAAAATTATGAAAATAATTTTTTTAAAAAAGTAAGTATAATCTCTGTTCCTGATACTTGAAAGATAGTTTAAATGTTTTAAAATTATTAAAATTATTTTTTTAAAAAAAGTTAGTAGAATCTCTGTTCCTGATACTCGAAAGATAGTTTAAATGTTTTAAAATTATAAAAATAAATTTTCTAAAAAAGTAAGTAAAATCTCTGTTCCTGATACTTGAAAGATAGTTAAAAAAATAAGTAAAATCTCTATTCCTGATACTTGAAAGATAGTTTAAATGTTTTAAAATTATGAAAATAATTTTTTAAAAAAGTAAGTAGAATCTCTGTTCCTGATACTTGAAAGATAGTTTAAATGTTTTAAAATTATTAAAATAATTTTTTAAAAAAAGTAAGTAGAATATCTGTTCCTCATACTTGAAAGATAGTTTTAATGTTTTAAAATTATGAAAATAATTTTTTTAAAAAGTAAGTATAATCTCTGTTCCTGATACTTGAAAGATAGTTTAAATGTTTTAAATTATTAAAATAATTTTTTAAAAAGGTTTGTAGAATCTCTGTTCCTGATACTCGAAAGATAGTTTTAATGGTTTTAAATTATGAAATAATTTTTTTAAAAAATAAGTAAAATCTCTATTCCTGATACTTGAAAGATAGTTTAAATGTTTTAAATTATGAAAATAATTTTTTTAAAAAAGTAGTAGAATCTCTGTTCCTGATACATGAAAGATAGTTTAATGTTTTAAAATTATAAAATACTTTTAAAAAAAGTTTGGTAGAATCTCTTTCCTGATACTCGAAAGATAGTGTAAACGTTTGAAATTATTAAGACCAGATAGATTTTTCTAAAAAGTAAGTAAAATCTCTGTTTCTTGTAGCTTGGAAAGGATAGTTAGAAAAAATAACGGTAAAACTCTTTGTGTCCTGATACTTGAAAGATTAAGCTTTAAATGGTTGTAAAATTAATGAAAAGAATGTTTTTTAAAAAAATATAAGTAGAGATTCTGTATCCTGATACTTGAAAGATAGTTAAATGATTTAGAAGATTAAAATAAACATAATTGTTTTAAAAAGTAAGTAGAATCTCTGTTCCTGATACTCTAA
>CM031989.1:324611-339630 GCA_018804465.1 Populus tomentosa
GCATCAAATGGAAAGAGAATGTCTGCACCGTCTTCTGTGAGAACACTGCTTGTTCACATCTAATTGAAGCTGTAACTCTCCTTTTCCATCATGAACAACAGCAACAATGCCTTCAGTCATCAACTAATGACAACTCTGGTTCTTGTCCATTTGCACTGTTAAATGTTCATTGCCTCCATATCATCTAATGGAACCAAGTGACTACTAGCATCCTGTTCATGGTGCATCAGTCTGTTTTGAAGTTACCCCAATTATGAGCTCAATTCCAGTTCAGCAGTACAAGATGTTGGTCTGAAAAGCCATGATCAGACACTGAACTTCTACGTGGTAGAGCTCTCTGTAGAGATTTATTTGTGGATCTGCCAATGGGAAATGCAAAAGGGGATGTATTAATTTCATATGCTTTGAAACTTTTTCCCACCAGTGGTACCGGCAAAACATTGTAGTAGGCAGAAGAGTCAGACCTGGTCTGAAAATATTAGCAGTCGTCAAACTTCAATGGAGCAGAGCTCTCTCTACAAAAATCCATTTATGGCCCTGCAAATTGGGAATGCAAGAGGGGATTTATAAGTTGCATATGCTACAAATATTTCTCTCATCAGTTTCAGCACGAAGACATCTTAGTAGGTTGAAGAGCCAGACCTGGTCTGAAAAATATGAGCAGACATTGAACTTCAACGTAGCAGAGCTCTCTCAGCAGGAATCTGTTTGTGGATCCGCAAGTGGGAAATCCAAGAAGGAATACAGTAGTTTCAGCTCATCTATGATTTTCCTCCAACAGTGTTAGTATTAAAATGCAAAAGTAGAGAGAAGAGACATGCCTAGACTGAAAAACATGAAGAAGACTGAAACTTCCACAGAGTAGAACTCCCTATATTGGTGCTTGTTTGCTGCACCATTCGAGAGGAATCAAAGAAGAAATAGAGGAGATTCATGTTCATCGTTCTCTCCCATAGAAGAGATAAGGCATGATTCCACATGTCGGTAGTGGCGATACTACAAGTTTCTGGGCGCTGCCAAGATTACCAAGCTGTTGGAAAGTTTTCTAACAATCTGCAACCAACCACAACAACATTGGAAGATTGAAATGATGTTGTGAGGATTTGCCGAAGAATTGAACAAGCTATGAAGAGAGGACAGATTGAAGGATCTGCCATGGATTCTAGAACCGGAAGAGAGTTGAATCGGAAGATGACTCTCAATTAAGAAACCTCAGTTATTTTTCCTAGTAAAGTCTCGCTCAAGCATCAACTACTCCAATGTCTTTGCCAAAGATAGACATTCCTTTGCCATGTGGGTTTATTTACCAGCACTGCCAGATTTCAGACTTAGTGTCCCGAACCTCGACAAATTGCATGCAACCACTGTGGTATAATTCAAACCAAATATGTATATCATGGAGGGTTCACGGACCATTTCAGTTGAACAGACACAAGAGTTTCAAGAATCGACCTGAGTTTGCGAAAGATGATGGCATCAATCATGTTGTCACCAGAACATCCTCAGAATGACATGTTGATCGAAAGTGCTTGGCAAAACACAAATATTGCCAGAAAAGCTGATTCAAGAATGGTGATGAACAATCAATCATATTGTTTTGGAATTCTGCATTTTGTTTTGGGATCACATCTCATCCTTCAACGAAACATGCCTTGCTTTTGTCTTTTTATTGTTTTGAAATCAACAGATGTTTAACATTTTATTCTGACAAAATATTTTGATCAAACTCCAACATGCGATAAAGGTTAATTAATCCGAAAGATTAAAAGTGTTTTGATTACAGAAATGACTCGATACTTGAAAATGACATGAGGTGACTAAACAATTTTGAACTCATACCTTTTGAAACTGAACCACACATCATATAGCTAAGTTTTAACAGTATGCATAATGACATGTAGTGGATTCGGTAGTTATGGACTCGTGAATCATGATTCTTACAAGTCCAAGTCATTACATTGGATGAGATCAAAATTTATCAGTTCTAACCGACCTTGCTTGAAATGAGAAAAGGCCATCTTTGATATCCCTTCACTGTCTAAAAATTATATCCCTTGTAGTCCCATTTTGAGCTGGATAGAATATTTTTTTCATTAAAACCCTGACTAGGATCACACCCCACACTGGGGGCAAATGAGAGATATGTTGGAGACATTGATATAATTAATGGATAAAGGGGAAGGCTTAGAGCAAAAGTCTAATGATTGAGAGAGAGCTAAAAGTAAACACATAGACTAGGGGCATATGGGAAATTTTTAAGGAAGGCTATGATGAAAAAAAAGAATGGGAAAAAAAAAGAAGAAGTTGAAATTGCCTTCACTTAAATACAAGTCAAGATAAAGGAAGGAGAATGCCTATCAAGTTCAGGAAGAGCGAAAGAAATTTCAATCAAGGAAAGACACAACAAAAGTCAATACCAAAAAGAAAAAAGACTAAGCTATAAACGTGACTTTTGATATCCATTATAAAGCTATGATGTTATCAGATGACTAAGGTTGGTTATTCATCAATGAAAGGTGGATTTGCATTATGACTTATGTTAACAGAAGTCTGATCTTTTGAGGTTAACAAGGTTCTATGTCGTTTCCTCTACAAAGACAACAATAGAAAACGAGTTGATGTTGATCCTAGGTTTTTGGAACCCTCAAACACGTTTTGAGCCTTTGAAATCCTTTTCTTTCATAGCCATGAACCATAGCCTGCATTACGTGCTTGTAAAAGCCCTTTTTAATCAAGCAAGCAATTTGAACTGATAAATGGCGCTCTCGAAACTTGAAGAGCTTTTCCATAAGGGTTGTGACTTCATGAATTAAGCTACTGGTCATTATGCATGTTGATAAATTATTGCTAAAAAAACAAAACAGTTTTCCTTGATGAATCCTCAAGTTTTGACTTGAGCCTGTTGTTTTCCTTCAAATTCACAGAATGTCACCTCATCACAGACCATCAAAAGATATATCCAAAATCAGAGTTTAAAGTGGACACAAAGAACCATGAAAAAGTCATTTTAAATCTTACAACGGGTCATTTCTGTTTTCAAAATACAAGACAATCAAAGGACTGCATTGAATAGTGTATTGGGTCTTTGACCAAAGAAGTTTGAATTTCAAAAGAAAAAATAATAATTTCAAAAAACAGACATCTCTCTGATTTCATTTCACCAATTAGACTTGAATAGACATGATCGTTGAAATGTGAGATTTGATTCCAGAACAAGAAAGATTTTCAAACAAGAACATCAATTGAGTCTGCAAAATCCTTGACAAAAATGACATCAACATTTCTCGACACTCCTTGAAACGTTGACCACCTGGGGGCAATACATTGGACCCTTAGAAGAAAAAACAAACAACATTCTAATCAGTTGGGGTTAAAGAAAGAATCAAATGATGAGTCATCAAAGTACAAGAAAGTTATGTTTAGCATCTAACAATGACAAATGAAGACCTTTTTGAGTATAAACTGATGAACGAGCATTAGTATCATTGCTGGGGCCAATGTTGTTCAAAGACAATACATGATCTAGTGCACTTCAGCAGCAATTGATGAGCAACGCTGCACTAGAAAGATATTTTCATATCTTCATCTTGGGTTACCCTGTGAAACATGGCTATGACTCCTGACAGATGTTATCGGGTGAGTGCATTTGAATGAACATCGAACATATGCATACCACTAAGATTGACTATGAGACCATCTATTCTGAAGCTCAAATGCGCACTTCACCACATGAATATGGTTGATAACATGAACATCATTGATGATGCCAATACATTTCTTTTCAAGATCTGATTAGATGGGTGAGAAGAACTTTTTGAGGAAAACATTGAGCTTACAACGATGAGCCTTTCCTTGCAAAGTATGAGATGCATGTCGGAATGACGTGGCAGTTCCATGATTATGGATGACTACATATACTTAAATGGTGTTTCAGCCGAAGGCAAGTTCATGACCGATTAACAATCTTGATGGGGTGTTGGCATGATGCACACAATCAATCAAAGGATAATCCTCAGAAGAATCCAAGAGAGAAAATACTTCATAATGAATCAAGCAGCACCACACTTGGGGGTAGGGTCAAGCTTGATGAATGATGCAAGCAGTAATTGTCGAAGACAGCCCGGGATGGGCACTGCATTTACAGCTGAGTGGATGGCTAGCACATGAATGAGCCAATACATCGGAAGAACAAAGAAAGCTTTGGGATACAAACAAGGGCACCCTATGACGATGGAGCATCAAAGAGGGGGGGACCTATATTTCAAATCAGGTAAGGATGCATGCATATCATCTAACCTCAAAAAAAAAAAAAAAGCATTTGCACATATTTTTGAATTGTTACAGGAAAATCCTTAATGAGGTCCAGCAAGATGGTGGAAAAAGAAGGAAGCATGGTGGTGATAATAATAAAGAATCGGTTTTGATCATGGAATAAAAGGACGATGGGATGAACCCTACCATTAGGAAAATCCCAAAGAAATGAATAGATTAACCTTGCAATCGGGAAGCCTCGCGTTTTCAACCCTTGCAGTCAGGAAACACCGAGTTTTCAAATCCTATGATCGGGAATTATCAGGAAGCACCAAGTTTTCCAGCCCTTCCTCTGTCATCCCCTCAGGACTTCGCCAGGTAAGTCCTATTTTCACACTTGTCATATCACATTTTTTTTTCCATCTGGGTAGGTTGCCCATTATAATAAGACCATTTTTCACATTTTTTCCATCCGGGTAGGTCACCCATGACAATGAGACTGCACGTCATCATATTTTTTCCATCTGGGTAGGTCACCCATTACAATGAGACCAAACTTCATATTTTTTTCCATCTGGGTAGGTCACCCATTACAATGAGACCCCACTTCATATTTTTTTTTCATTTTGGGAAGGTCACCCATTACAATGAGACCGCACTTCACATTCTTTCTATTTGGGTAGGTCGCCCATCACAACGAGACCGCTTTTTCATATTCTTTCCACATGGGTAGGTCACCCATTATAATGAGACCGCATTTCATATTCTTTCCATCTGGGTAGGTCACCCATCATAATGAGACCGTTTTTTTTTTTTTTTTCATATTCTTTCCACCTGGGTAGGTCACCCATTACGATGAGACCGTTTTTTTTTACACTTTCTTTTGTTTTGGTTAAATGAGGTCGCCAGATGGGATCTCATGTAGCTTTGGTTAAAGGGAATTGCCAGATGGGATTTCAGGTTAACCGAGTTACACACAGTTTTTTAGTTCCAGTTGAATGAGGTCGCCAGATGGGATCTCATGTAGCTTTGGTTAAAGGGAATTGCCAGATGGGATTTCAGGTTAACCGAGTTACACATATTTTGTTCCAATTGAATGAGGTCGCCAGATGGGATCTCATGTAGCTTTGGTTAAAGGGAATTGCCAGATGGGATTTCAGGTTAACCGAGTTACACACAGTTTTTTAGTTCCAGTTGAATGAGGTCGCCAGATGGGATCTCATGTAGCTTTGGTTAAAGGGAATCGCCAGATGGGATTTCAGGTTAACCGAGTTACACACAGTTTAGTTCCAGTTGAATGAGGTCGCCAGATGGGATCTCAGGTAGCTTTGGTTAAAGGGAATCGCCAGATGGGATTTCAGGTTAACCGAGTTACACACAGTTTAGTTCCAGTTGAATGAGGTCGCCAGATGGGATCTCATGTAGCTTTGGTTAAAGGGAATCGCCAGATGGGATTTCAGGTTAACCGAGTTACGCATATTTCGTTCCAATTGAATGAGGTCGCCAGATGGGATCTCATGTAGCTTTGGTTAAAGGGAATCGCCAGATGGGATTTCAGGTTAACCGAGTTACACAATATTTTCATTCCAGTTGAATGAGGTCGCCAGATGGGATCTCAGGAAACCCAATTAAAAGGGCAGGTCTCCCGTGAAAATAGACAAGTGTGAGAGTGTGGGCCGGTCGCCCGTGAAAATAGACCAGAGTGAGTATGGGTGGGGAGGTCGCCCGTGAAAATAGACTAGTGTGAGTATGTGTGGGTAGGTCGCCCGTGAAAATAGACCAGTGTGAGTATGGGTGGGCAGGTCGCCCGTGAAAATAGACCAGTGTGAGTGTGTGGGCAGGTCGCCCAAGCTAATGAAATCATTTTTCTTTTGTTTTCTTTACAAAGCTTACTATGCAAAACATTGAGGATTTTTGCTTCGTAAGCATTGTAAAGAGGGGGCATCTGTTGCTACCCATTTTTTGACCCATGTTTTTGATATATGTTCAAAAAATCCAAAAATAGAGAAAAACAATGAAAATCCAAAAAATATGTTTTTTAATATATTTTCGTCCTTTTAGCATTTTCGACGTCGTCTAAAAAAAAAAAGAATTTAAATTTTTAAAAGATTTTCAAACGCGTTCGACTTTTCGCGCGTCATTTTAAAAAAAAAAACATTGATTTTCCTCGTTGAGTCGACGTTGATATTGCTCGTTTTCAAAAAATACAAAAAAAAATAAGAAAAATCAAAATTTAAAAAAAGAAAGAAGTTGAGGGACCAAGTTGAAAAACTTGGCAACATTTTTGCCTATAAATACTGGTCTTTAACTCACACAAAAAGGGGGGCAATTTTGACAACATCAGAAAAAATACAAAAAAAAACCTAAACCTAAACCCATCTTATTTTCAAGAGGAGCCGCCCCCCACGTTTTTGGTTTTTTTTCCTCTTCAGCGCCGAACCTTCATCTTCTTAGAACCGCCGCCCCCCACTGGTTGTTGATTTTGTTTTTTCTTCCAGTCCACAGACCGGTATTTCCTTCTCTTCCCCATCGTCATCTCCATTTTCCCCTCAGTTTCCTTTAACCGTGACAAACCAAACAGCCCCTTGGTTTTGATTTTTTTCCTTCTCACAGCCAACCCCAACCAGCTCAATCCCAGCCGTTCCTTCTTCCCTTGGCCACCACAACTCCCCCTGTTTTTGTTCCTCTGATTTGCTCCACTCGGCCGGCCAAACGACAGCAGCAACAAGATCTGCCATCGGCAGAAGAAGAAACCCACCGCTGGAAACAGAGAACAACGGGGAAACGACAGCAGCGACTGCCCATCTTCGTGCAGCGGCGCCGTGTTCCTCCAGTAGCAGCAGCCGGGCAACAAACAGAGCCCATCACAGCGGCGGCCGATCTCCTCCAGCACACCACAGAACCGGTCACCCCGTCTCCATCAATCAGCCCCCATACGGCGGCGCCCACAGAAGCAGCCTCACCTACGACTGAGAATCAACGGCCGGACCTGCAACCAGAGAGAAGCCGATCCGAAACGGAGAAGAAGAGAGAAAAATGCAGATCTGTAAAGGAAAGGAAAAACTTAAAATCGATTGCCCTTGCTGTGTTGTTTGAGATTTGCAGGTGACAGACAGCAGGGGATTGAAGAGAGGAATAAGCCATTACAGACCCCCCTATTTTCGGCTTGTTTTCACGGCGGCGCATGGACCCACGCGCCGCCAGTGGCAGTGGCGAGTGAGGTCCACGCGCCGCGCTGTTCCCGCAGCCAGAAACCTTGTCAGCACTGTTCCGGCTTGCAGAGGGTCATTGATGTAATTTCAGATGGTTTTGAAGGCCCTTATTGTAATTTTAATGTAGTTTTTTTTGTTTTTTTATTTTGAATTTGTATCTTTGTAAATATGGATGTAAAAGAAAAAAAAGAAAAGAAAGAGAAAGTGATAAGAAAAAAAAGGAAATGTTTGTGTGTGTTTGTTTTTTTATATATGTTATTGAATTATAAAAAATAAAAAAGCACAAAAAGAATTATTTGTTAAATTTAAATATGGTTAAATATCTAAAGGACAAATAAAATTAAGTTGTATTTTCCACGAAAATGTAAGAACAAATTTTTACATATATTCGGGGATTTAATAACTGATTTATTTAAGCCTTAGAATTTAATTAATATTTTAATTTTTCTTAAATATGGTTAAATATCTCAAGGACAAATGAAATCAAGTTGTATTTTCCACGAAAATGTAAGAACAAGTTTTTACATATATTCGGGGATTTAATAACTGATTTATTCAAGCCTTAGAATTTAATTAATATTTTAATTTTTCAAATCACATCAGAACACGAAGCAGCTTACCTCAGGTAGGGTGCGTTAGGGGTGCTAATACCTTCCCTAACCACAACTAGTCCCTTACTCACGATCTCTAACACAACCAGTACATCAGGTTTCCTAGTAGCCCTCAATGAATTACTAGGTGGCGACTCCAACGAAACAAATTCAAAGCAAATGCAAAAAACGATAAAAATCGCCAGCCGATGCCGCGCGCTGAAATTTTTTGGGGTGCGACAATCTTCTCTAAGGTTATACATACCTCCACTAGATGTATGAGGTTGAGTTTTACTTGGTGCCTCATAAGTACTCGTAGTGTCCCAATTTTGTGCATTTTCAGCTAGCAAGTCTAGGTACTCCATTGCTTTATTAGGGTCTTTATCTTTAAAAGTTCCATTGCACATCTATTCAACCATTTGCCTATCTTTAGGTGTTAACCGGGCAAGACTGGGGTCGAACCACAGAGAGGTTAATTGTATAAATTATAAATAACAATACAACAACAACAACAATAATAACAACAATAATAATATTAAGAGTAATAATAATAATACTAATAATAATCAGTACGTGGCGTTGTTATACCTGAGAATGATCTAAAAGATCGGGTCATAGGTTTCCAGCCTATATACTGATTTTATGAAAAGATGAAAGAGATATATTATATAATATAAACATATTTCTTATGCGAATGAACAAGGCAAGACCAACAATGTCAGGATCCTTGATCAAACACATAGCATACTTAACGTACATAAAACATAACAAGAATGTAAATAATAATAATAATAATAAAGAGAGGAGGAAGAAATTACTTATTCTTACACCATTAGTGTAACCTTTTCACCTTGACATAATAAACTTAGCTAAACATAATGAAGAAGAGAAACATAAATAAACAAAACAAGAACATAAATAAGATACAAGTTAACTAAGGAAAGGAAAGGAAATGAAAAGCATAAACAAGATATTAATGAAAGCAAAACTTAAGAATTACAAAAAAAATATAAAGAGAGAAATAAAGAGCATGAACTTGATATGAACAACCAAGCCCCAAAATACATGGCAAATGCCTCCTTTTATAGGCCAAAATTCGGAATTATTGATTTGATGACTAATTGTTGAGTGGGTGGCCAACTTTTGACTTGGTGAAAATCGTTATCTTCTTGTCTGAATAAAAAAAAAATGCTACCATCCGAACTGGGTCCATTAGAAAACATAAAAGTTGTAGGAAATTGACTCAACTTTCCAGGAAAATAAAATGGAGGTCATTTGGACTTCTAGAACTCCAGATATGGGCCAAACACTGAACAGTGTTTGGGCTGCAGGGCAGATTTGGACTTCTCCGTTGTTGCTATAATTTGGACTTGAAAACGGCCTTCTTAGATTTTGATGAAAACATGAAAGTTATAGGCCTATGTCTTACTGAATCTGTGTAAAAATTTGAGGTCATTTGGACATCTAGAACTCGAGATATGACCCAATTACCGAACAGTGTTCCAGTTTGGATTGCACCAACATCTCTTTTCTAAGTTTCACCCTCTCTTTATCTTCACAAATTTCAGTAGTTGAATTCATCAATCAATCCTTTGATTTATGTGATTGGCCTACATTTAAGATGAATATTTACCATATATTAGGGAATTTTATAGTATTAAACTTGTTATTATAAAACATGATTTAGTTAAGGAGTTATTGATACTTTAAGTGCAAAATGATGATATAAAACCTTGATAAATATGCACTTTTAAGTACTAATCACCATCCAGTATCCTAACTGCATCATCCACATGCATTCCATTGAAGAAACATGCTATATCAAGGAATAAGTTCTTCGGATAATCACCATCAAGAAAGTCGTAACTTATTCGAAGAATCTTTTGAACTTCAAAATTAGGAATCACTTCCATTTGTTGTAATGCGCTTTCTCATATTTCTCTTCCTTTTCTGGAAAATGAAGAGCTAATAACTTGAAGAGCTAATGGAAGTCCATTACAATGACGTACTATTCTCAAAGAGTCTTCTACAAAACCATCAACAAGGTCAGCTTGTCCAAGGGCATTCCAACTGAAAAGGTCAAGTGATTTTTCATCATCTAATGGTTCGACTTTGCAGTCGAACCACTCAATATCATTAGCTGAAAACAGACCCTTATTTCTGGTTGTTACAATTAGTTTACCTCCATTACAAAGCCAATTTTGCATGCCAATGATTTTATTGAATTGGTCCCTTTTGTCCACATCATCTAGAACAATAAGAGTTCTTTTGCAACATAATGCATCCTTAATCTTTAGAATTCCTTCATCTTCATTATTTATCTCATCAACAGTCCTTTTTAGGATGTTAGAAAGAAGTCCTTTATAGGAAAACTATATCCTTTGATCTAAAATTTGACAAGAAGCTCTTTCCTTGAAATTTATAAAAGGTCTGGTTATAAACACCCTTAGCTATGGCTGTCTTTCCAACTTCACCAATTCCATAGAGTAAAGCAATGGCACCACCATGGGATCCATCTTGCAACCATGAGTTGATATCTTGTACTAGTGGATCTCTTCCAATGAAATGAAAGGGGACAAAAAATATTTGTGGATCTAAATTCTTTGAGACATTCTCCACAATAGATTGGACAAATTATGCCTCGTACCTACATCAAAAAGTAAAGTACAATGTACGATAATTTCTAGTCTCTCTATAAAGGATAAAAATGGACAACATTTATCTAAGAAATTAAAGCAGGTTGGTGTCAATGATTGATAGTTAAATTTGTAGGTGCGTTATTACCGCCCATTAAAACCAAATCATGATTGGAAAAAAAAAACCAAAAGAAGAAATTTTATTTTATTTTTCTTATATGTTTTCTTTCCAGTCTTCCTTTAAATACTTAACTGAAAGAAATTAAGAGTTCACGACCAGCATTCTAGTCTTATGCTATGTGTAGTTTCATAAAGAGATAAACTTACCCATCTTCTAAAACCATTCCAGATAAATCGGCCACTTCCTTCAAAGCAATCCTCCACCCTGTTGGTGGGAAAAACCACTTGTGGTGGCTTTGAAATACACAAAGGGGATAAAACACACGGTTTTATTACAAAACAAGCTTACAAATTACAAGAACTTGCAATCTTAATACACACCCTCTCTTTTCTCTCTTGTGTTTCTCTCTACTCTTTCCCACACATTATAACACAGACTTAACAGCTTATTTATACATAAATTGAGAGGTAGCATGTAGTGGTGGGTGGAAATTAGGTGGCAGTAGGTGATGGTGGTTGATATTAGGTGGATATAGGTGGTAGTAGGTGCTTGATTGTGTTTACCACAACAAATCCCCCTTTTAAACTCAATCGAAGGATGTCATACCAGGCATGAACTTCAATCTGATGAATATTTCTCCCTTCAATGGCTTTGTGAAGATATCTGCAACTTGGTCATTTGTTTTGCAGGATATCAGTTCGACTTCTTTATTCTTCACATGTTCTTGGATAAAATAATGACGCGTATCAATGTGTTTACTTCTTTCATGATACACCGGGTTCTTTGCCAATGCAATCGCTGATCGATTGTCAATATAAATCTTTGTAGGATTTTCTTGAGGAAATCCCAAAAACTTCAGCATATTCCTTAACCATATTAAATGGCATACAGCTGAGTTGGCAGCAACATACTCAGCTTCACAGCTTGATAACGTTACAATCGATTGCTTCTTGGATGACCATGTGAAAGATGTATCTCCCATGAAAAAGACAAACCCTGTTGTGCTTTTCCTTTCATCCAGATCTCTACCCCAATCACTATCCGAGTAGCCTACAAGATTGAAATCTTTACTTGAGGTATAAAACATACCTTTATTTATTATGCCTTTGATGTAGCGAAGAATTCTCTTGGCTGCATTCAAGTTAGACTGGTCTGGTGTCTCCATATATCTGCCGATGAGTCCGACTCCGTAGAGTATATCCGGTCTGGTACATGTCAAGTACCTTAAGCTTCCTACTAAGCTTTTGAAGTAAGTTGGATCAACATTTCCAACTTTACTCTTCCTCAATTCTACTCCATTCTCAACTAGAGTTGATACCGGATTGCAGCTTTCCATCTTGAACCTTTCAAGAATATCTTTGGCGTAACCGCTTTGGGATACAAAAATCCCTTCTTCTTTCTGCGTTACTTCCAAGCCAAGAAAATGTGTCATTAGTCCAATGTCTGTCATCTCAAACTCTTGTACCATGCTTTTCTTGAAGTCTTCAAACATGGTAGGATTGTTGCCGGTGAATATCAAATCATCAACATATAGGCACGCAAATAATATGCTGCCATCTGCTTCTTTCTTCACATATATTGTGTGTTCATATGGACATTTTTCAAATCCATTATCTTGAAAATACCTGTCAATTCTGGTATTCCAAGCACGCGGAGCTTGCTTCAAACCATAGAGAGCTTTCTTCAACTTGTATACTTTGCCTTCATTTTCAGCTTCAATGTATCCAAGTGGTTGTTCAACATAGATTTCTTCTTCTAGAAAGCCATTCAGAAATGCTGACTTCACATCGAGTTGATAGATCTTCCATCTATGTTGTGTAGCTAGTGAGATCATTAGTCTGATTATCTCTAGCCTGGCTACTGGAGCAAATACTTCTCCATAGTCAATGCCCTATCTCTGTTTGTAGCTTTAGCCACTAATCTGGCTTTGTATCTTTATACTTCTCCTTTTGCATTCTTCTTCGTCTTGTAGACCCATTTGACACCTATTGCTTTCTTGTTTTCTGGTAGATTAGTCAGCTTCCAAGTATCATTCTTCTCAATGGCATGTATTTCTTCATCCATTGCTTTTATCCATTTCTCTTATGTGATAGCTTCATTGAAGCTAAGTGGGTCACTATCTACAAAGAAACAAAACAAAGTTGTATTTTCCATGACTTGAGTGGCATCATACAGCTCTTCAAGATTTCTCATCCTTCTTGGTCCTTCTGATGAGGATGCTGATGGTGGTGTTGATGATGATGATTTTGGTATGTTCCTTCTGTTGAATACAGGGAATCTGTGTACCGGACTTTATGGTTCATCTGCTGGCACAATCGGTTCTTCTGCAAGTACTGTTGGTACTTCCACTTCGTCTTCAAGGATCAAATCAATACTGATCCATTTTGCTTCTTCTTGATCACCATTCCACTGCCAAGATTTATCTTCTTTAAAGATAACATCTCTACTCATTATCACCTTCTTTGTGATGAGATTATACAGCTTGTATCCTATCCTTCTATCACCATATCCGACAAAGATGCATTTCTCGCTTTTATCATCGAGCTTTGTCCTTCTTGCATCTGGGATGTTTGCATATGCCACACAACCAAAGACTCGAAGATGAGTAACACTTGGTTTGTGACCACTCCATGCTTCTTCTGGAGTGACAGCTTGCAAACTTCTGCTTGGGCAGCGATTCAGTAGATACACTGCACATGATACAGCTTCAGCCCAGTATTGTTTGGGCAACTTCTTTGCTTTGAGCAGACTTCTTGCCATGTTAAGAATCGTTCGATTCTTCCTCTCAGCTACACCATTCAGCTGTGGTGTATAAGCTGGTGTTGTCTGATGTCTGATACCTTATTGTGTACAAAAGGCTTCAAAGTCATTTGCTATATATTCTCCACCTTGATCAGATCTTACGGTTCTGATCGTATAGCCACTTTGCTTCTCAACAATTGCTTTAAAATCTTTTAAATAATTGAACACTTCTGACTTCCTCTTTAGAAATTATATCCACGTCTTTCTACTAAAATCATCAATAAAAGTGAGGAAGTACCTATTTTGTCCAGTCGACATAGGCTTTATTGGGCCACACACATCTGTGTGCACTAACTCCAGTGGCCTTTTTGCTTTCCAGTTGACTTCTTTGGCAAAACTGGATCTGTGATGTTTGCTGAGGACACAACTCTTACAGACTTCATCTGGATGATCAATGTGAGGCATACCTTTGACCATCTTCTTGCTTACAAGTGTCTTCAGACTTGTGAAATTCAGATGTCCAAGCCTCAGGTGCCAAAGCCATTCTTCACTGTTGGTGATGGCACTCAAACACTTTGTGGCAACATATTTGATGTTTATAGGAAACATCCTATTCTTGGACATCTTCACATGGGCAATTAATCTTCCACTGTAATCTTTAATTATTAGATTACAGTTCTTCATAAGAAGAGTGTAACCTTTCTCCAAAAGTTGGCTTATACTCAACAAGTTATGCTTAATAGCTGGAACATAATAAACATCTGCAATGTAGCTATGATCTCCATTCTTCAAACGGATTGAGATGTTGCCTCTTCCATTCACTGGAACTTTGGAGGTGTCTCCAAAAGTGACTTGACCTTTTACAGTTTCATCTAGATCTTTAAATAGATCTCGTTGACCACTCATGTGATTGCTAGCTCCAGAATCCAAATACCATATATTCTCCTGATTCTCACCTAGTCCTTGTTGGACTAATAATGCAGCTGGTCCTCTGATAATGGCATCCTCCTCTGCATAGTTGGCTTGTTCGCGTACCTCTGATGGAGCTTTCCTTCTACATTCAGTGCTATAGTGGCCAAATTGATTGCAACTATAACACTGGATATTTCTCTTGTCACGGTTATTGTAACCGCCTCCTCTTCCTCTAGGAGTAAATGCTGGTTGTCCCCGGCCTCCTCTGGTGCTGTTTCTACCTTCTCTTCCTCTAAAGCTTGTATTCCAAGATCCTCTTCCTTGGAATTGCTGAAATCCTCCTCGTCTTTGTTGACTCCTTCCTTGAGTGGTATATCCACTTGTTGAAGTCTCCCTGCCCTCCTTGAGAGACAACTTTGATTGTAAGGCATGCTCAATGGCCTTATCTCCATTTCTCTTTACAATCTTTTGCTCATGAGCTTGCAAAGAACTCATAACCTCATCCACTGTCAACTTGTCCACTTCTTTGGACTCTTCAATAGCGACAACAACAAA
>CM031989.1:1593412-1765328 GCA_018804465.1 Populus tomentosa
GAAGGTACCAAGTGGTTTCGGGGTGCTTGATGATTGCCTTGGTTGGCACCCTTCAAATATTTACTTGTGAAATCCAGTTTAAAAGAAAACTTAGATTATGATGAACAGCTAAATATCTACACAGGAACCACATCAGCATTTTGATTATCATCACATGTCAAAACAAGGCCTTCAACATAGGATGGAAGGAGGCACCGGAACCACTGACAACCTGTTGAGACAGGCACTTGTGGCGGAACGATCATCAGCACATTATCATGTCGTCGAACAACACCCATTACGCTAATAGTGCTCCCTTCTTTGATATACCTGAGATGCAAACATTTCTTAGAAGCATTCAACCCAAAACACTTACTACAACTGCCATGGAAGTTTGCTGAACACTTTTCTTAAGCCATACCCTTCTTTGAGACGCATGATCTGGTCATCGCTTGAGAGGTTGCGATCAGCTAACCAGCGTAAAAAGCTGGGAGACAAATCTTTGTTCTCCTTTTTTACATCCACCACTGTAGCTGGCTTGACAAATGGAGCAACCTTAGCTCCATAGCCCGCCTTTACCAGTGCTCTTAGCCCAGTTTGGAAATCTGATACGTAAAAATCAGCGACAAACTTCTGTTCACCAGAAGCAAAGCATCACCACAATGCTGGAGGCTTTTTTTGAAAAGAAAAACAGAACTTTGGAAAACAAGAACTGAAATGTTGCAATATGCAGAATTAGCTATACTATAAATGGCGGACACGCAATTACACCACAGTTGCAATATTAGATGCCAAAGACTGTCTTCCCAGTTTTCAGTAATCATAGGGAGTCAGATTATGTTGTCATTGATGACACATAAACTAGAACTATCTTCATTTTCTGGTTCATTAAATAGCTATGTACTTAATCATATAAAGAACTCCCGTCGCCTATTGGCTTATCGTCATGAATGTGTTAACAACTTAAAGCATTCAGTAAACATGAAGTGCTGGTCAACCTATTGGTTTCCGATATCATATAAACTTGCCCCAAAACCTGATATGTTTTCCCCTAGTCAGTAGCTTACATTTTCTCGGTCAGCTCCACATCTCGGTATAAAAAACATAATTTAGGTGTCAGGTGCTTTGTTTATTGCTCAAACATTTGTTGGCATTTGAGTAAATTGAACTTATCATGCTTTCATTAATGAAAACCTAAGTGCCATGAGCTGAAGCTGAATCATCATTTCCTAAACTGTTTTCCACATCAATATTTGAACAGATCAACATGAGAGCTCAGCAAACTAACCTCTGAATGTCTCAAACCCCATGAGAAAAAACAGTGCTTTGCATGGGCAGACTTTCCACCCAACCCTCTATATTGGTACAACTCTGATGAAACATATACACATCTGGATACCCTCTGGTAAGATGACTCCAAAGGTATACTGCCACAGGTGACAACCTACATAAAAAGATAAATCAGACATTATTTGTGACATTATACTGCAAGATATAATACAAATTTGTTGCAATTGCAAAAAAAGCTAGCTTAAACAAGCTCCAAAAACTTAATTAATGATGAGCATTCAAAGTTTCACATAACCACAATGGTGGAGATCCATATCTTATGAGCCCATGTTGCCTCTAGCCCTTCATTCTGTTGAACTTTCTTAACAACCCTTTTCATCTTTTAATTTTGCCCCCTTAAATTTTACTGCATCACTGAAATGCGGAATGTAGACTTTTCAGGACGTGATACTCTACAAAAAAATGGCAGAGACAGACTCAGGCTGATTGGTTTTCATAGCAACAAATGATTTCAGCACCGCCTTCAACCTATTAAATCAATGACGCTGTTCACCATACAAATGTCTATGGTGCGCGCGAAATGACATGGACTTACTTCCACTTTCCATGTTGAAACAAAGTCACCAAGAATACCTTTAGTGTTCAAGACAATGATAGGGATGATAGACAAGGCATCCATTTGGTCATCTTCACATGGCTTAGTTCTTATAACAATTAAAGGAAGGTATTCAATCAAGCCTCTCTTATATTTGTATAGAAAGAGCTGGACCACCCATGCCTATTATTAAGAAAACACCCGTCTAACTTCAACTCAGTAGATCTTTGACATATTTAACAAATTAGTTGTCAACCATCTTGATCCCCTACTCCAAAAAGTTACAGAATGTCATAAAAAAAGCAAGAATTGATGCCATTACTCTTTAGAAATTTTCTTCCAGGTAACAACTTTTTTCCATGAGACTTGCCACAGGAATTGTTTCTACACCACAGAACTCATTAGCATTCTTCCTCGTAATATTTTTCCATGTAAACCACTTGATTTGAACATATACTCCAAAGACAATTTAGGGGAAGAATCAACTGCTCTTCTAGAGCAAGAATAAGAACCTCACAATAAGTCTTCCAGCAGATTTGAAAGTCATTTCACATTTTCCTACCCTTTAACCCTGAGAGAAGCAAATTATTGATTCCCTCCAAATTCCAACTTTGCACATGCAACAATAAAAATCAACCATGACAGCTGCACTTCCTTAACTTTTGTTGTCATGTGAATTCTGAACCGACAAATTTGCCTCCACCAAAAATGTAAATTCCTAAAGTGGCATAAAAAAATACAATCACTTCGTAATAATTCATCAAGCAAATTGATGACAGCTTTCAGAATTACCTACTTTAACCCCTAAGTAGATTATGGTCCACTCACCGCCTCAACATACAAGAAAGTAAAAGCTCATAACAGCTTTGCTGGCTCAACTCCACCCCATCAAGTAGATCAAATTTCCTCTTTTATGAAAACACCCACAATAAATAACTTTCAGAAAAGAATCCTGGATAAAGCATCCACGCAAACAACGATCCTATACCACCCAAATAATATGCAAGTTTGCGTCTACATCCAAAAGGATATGTCCTTTGGTGGACTAAATACACAAGCCTCCTTTAAATTTCCCCAACCAAAAAAAGTCCCCCCTTTCTACAAGCCAATGGAACCACTTTGACACCACCGAAATAACCCTTGATGGATGAAGATTCGTGTCCATAGGTCAAAATGGCTTTTCATCCAAAATCTGTTCCATAAATCTCTCCGTTAGGTAGTTTTCAATTTTCTTCCCCTTGCTGCCTTTCTTCATCAAGCAACCATTGAAAGTGAAATTCAATAATGACAAATTCCATACCCATCTTTTAAGTTAAGAGCAAGCCACGAAAGTAGACCTGCATAATGTCAGAAATGACCAGAAGATAATAAAACAATAACGGCAGGCACACTGGTTTAACATTCTTTGGAATTTGATTAATGGATGGTTGGATACTCTTACCATGATTAGCACTAATCTAATCACAAATAAGACAGAGAAACACATAAAAAATAGTAGTAGTGAAGAGAAAGAAATTGAAATTACCCCAGTAACCTTGACATACTGTCCATCAATAGCACCTCTAAGCGCAGTATCAGGGTACCTCCTCACAAACCCTAACAACCCTCTCCTTCCCCATGCACAATTCCAAATCAACCCCACAAATAAAGGCACCAAAACAGCCCCAACAGCCACCAAGATCACAGCTTTTTTAACTGCAACCATCAAAAAAGCACCAACAAGCAACCCCATCAAAACCACCACCATCACCACCCACACCACTGGCCTAGAAACCCTTAGCCCCACCTTCACATCATCAGCGAAGCTCGTCACTGCTGACCCGTAAAGTGCCTTGCTTGATCCGGATCCTGTACCAGAACCGACAGCACTGTTGTCAAGCTGACCCGATCTCTTTTGTGAGCCTGAGCCCAGGGGGCCGGAACCAAGTGGTCCGGAACCAAGTGAGCCAGAAGTGAAAAGCCCTGTCGGCAGGACGACGTTCAGGGGACCTGAAGAATTTCTCATGGGACCTGAAGAAGAGTTCCTCATGGATCCGCTTGAAGAAGTAGAAGCACGTGAAGGTGGTTGCTTTGGAGGGTCAGCCGCCGCCGGGATGTCAAACATTTTCCCCAACTCACCGGATTTCTTAATGTCACCGCCTGTATAAGGAACCGCGCGTGATGCCATGGTGGGTTGTTTCTCTTTTTGTTGCTGTCCAAGTCGACCGGACACCACCAACCCGCTTTTGAGCTGGTGAGACTGAATTCGGGTACCCATTTGCTCAAAGCTTGAAACTTTACAGCGTTTTTGGAAGACACGGTGCTGTGATCAGTTGCTTGGTGGTGGTGGTGGTGGTGGTGGTGGAGAGGGAGTGAGAACGTGGGTAGTGAAGGGGGAAATGACAAGAAAGGGCTTGGAGAAATGTGATAATGATGTGTCTTGAAAATGGAACTGAAACTTTTTTTGTGTGTTGTTGAGGTTTTATTTAGGTATGGGCAATATAAGCATGGCATGGCATGGACTATGAGGGTTATTTTCTCTTTGTGGCTTATGTCCAGGAGTGTCTTGATTATGATATCATTAGCTTTTGTTTTTTAATAAAAATATATTATAATAATATATTTGATTTTTTTTTTTTACATTTATATAATCTAAAAATATAATTTTAAATAAAAAAATAAATTTTAGCCTGCTTTTATTCAGGTCGTACTCCCAAACAAAAGCTTAAAAAGTTTTTCATGTCGAAATACATCAAAATAATATATTTTTTATTTTTTAAAAATTATTTTTAAGATCAGAACATCAAAACGATTTAAAATATATAAAAAATTTTAATTTTTAACAAAAATAATTTTAAATGTTTTGGAAATGCGGTTGGCCCTGTGTTTCTAAATGCTTAGAAATATTTTTTTTATCGTAGTTTAATGTGTTTTTAAAAATAATTTTTATTTTAAAATATATTAAAATAAGTTTTTTATATATTTTTTTATTATTAACATATAACATCAAAATCATTAAAAAAACACTAAAACATTAATTTGATGATTTTTTAAATTAAAAACACTCTGTAGAATGATATGGCTAGAGATATTTCTAGATTGATCAGAATTTAAAAAATTATTTGATTTTTATTGTTTAAACCTGTTTTTCATCTTAAATTATGGTAAAAATTTAAGTTTCAGAAAAATCATAATTTTTAATTTTTCTGAAATATTTTTTTTCAAATAGGAAAAACACTTTCCTTCAAGAGAAAGAGAAGGGGAAGCTTATTCGTGATACTTGTTTTGATAACTGATTTTAAGAAAGTAAGAAAAAAGACTAGATTATTAAATTTCCGAGTTAACTCATTGATTATCGAATGAATTTAAAATAATTATTTTTATTAAAATGTTGTAGTTTCATTCTTTAAAATAAAAATAAAAATCATCGATGTTAATTCGGCCGAGTTGGAGAGAGTGGAGGTGGGGGAGCACTGCTCCTTATCATCTGTCAGTGTCTAGCTGCTTGCAAATGGTTCTACGGTGTAGATCTGCTTGCCAGAGGACCTTGTGCGTTTTTCATCGTTGCCTTGTGCAATTTGATTAGACATATTGAACGGTCAGGATAATTCCAATCATAATCAGACTAGCCAAAATAAATTAAATTTGGATGGTAGAGAGTGACCAATATAACCTTCATAAATATTGAGTAATCGTAGTCCACTAGTAGATCTACCGTCATAGTATAAGTACACAGTTTGATATCTTATTTGAAAAAAAAAAAAACCTAGTTACTGAATTGTTGGATTAATTTATGAATAATCGAGTAGGGATGCGTATAAAAAGGAGTCATAAAAAAAAATCAAGAAAACAAATCAAGAAAAAAATCCAAGAAAAAAACCTAGAAAAATTAATTTATAAAACTTTAAAAAATTTAATTCGGCTCGGTATAATTTTAATATAAAAAAATTAAAACAAACTAAACTAACATGAATCAAACCAGTATGATTTTAAACCCCTAAATATTACGAATGCCAACAAAATATTCCATGCACATAACAAAAAAAACTCAAAATACATTATAATTTCATTGTAAAATAAAACCCAAAAAAAGTTTTAAAAAGCTCAGCCCATAATAAAAAAAATCCAAAAAGCCAATTAAATTGATATAGATCTAATTGGTTTTTAAAGAAAAAAACCACAAACCAAATCAAATTATCCAGTTTGAAACTAATTAGTTAATTCAATTCATGGTTTAAAAAATACAAATTTTAATTTAGCTGGTTTTTTATCAAAAATCAAATTGAACCAAAATTATTCATCATTATTATTAAATTGATCTAAATATTAGTTTTGTGTGGAATAATGTTGTTTAGTTTTATTTTTTAAAAAAAAAATTTACTTGGTCAATCAAACAATCAAATTATAAATTTAATCAAGTCAATATTAAAAATAAATTTAAATTCAAATTTGACTATGATTAATCTTTTAATTGCAAGTTTGGTCAATCAATCCATTAGACCGGATGTAATATTTACGTCCAGAGTCCACATCAATTCACATCTTTATATATATATATATATATATATATATATATATATATGGATGGAAGAAAATCATAAATCTGTTGGGAAACAATAAGATATACGGAGATGGAAGGCAGCTAAAGAAGATGGCCACGCTCCCACGAGCAAGATGAAGGGGATATACTGGCAGCAGAATTTATTGCAGGAATGGTTTTAAGCTGTGGCGGGAATTTCCCAATAGTTTGAGGGCATTTTTGGAAAGTTCCTATCCAAGCTAGTCGGTGGTGACAGAGATGGCAGCTCCAGTGGTTTCCAAAGTTTGTGTCATCGGTCGAATATATCCTTGTTCTGGAAACAGTTGAAAGATTCATTCTGCTGACAGGATCCGAGGTTCGAGATAACAGCTTCTCACCGGATTTAATTTCTGTTCATTTTTGTTTTTTTTAAGCATTTTTAAAAAAATTTAAAATTTTTATTTTTTTAATTTTTAATTTTTTAATATTTTTAGATCGTTTTGATAAGCGGATATCAAAAATAATTTTTTAAAAATAAAAAAAAATATTATTTTAATACATTTCCAAATAAAAAGCAATCATAATCACATTTATAAATAAATATTTAAACTTTAACTTATAGATCAAGAAAGTTAGTTGAAGTAAATTAAAATAAAAATATTAATATAATGTTATTTTAAAAATTTTTATCTAGATAATAACTTGATTGATTAAATTAAAAATTAATATATCGAGTCAATTCAATCAATTTTTAATTTATTTATTTATATTAAAAACAAGCTAGGTTTAATAAATACAATAATACAAAATGATTTAGCCCGTTTTGCTTAGAAAAGGGACAACAAGACTTTGCTTGATTAATCCTAATAATTACAAGTGCAACTTAGCGGGTGGATTATTGATTTTGTGGTGAATTTTCTCCTCATGATATTATAATCTATGTTGTTTTTGCAATTGGAGTGTGTTTTTATAAAATAACATGAATTTTTTTAAAAAATTTTTTTAAATATTTTTAAATTGTTCTAATGTGCTAATATTAAAAAAAAATTTAAAATTAAATAAATAAAATATATTATTTTTGTGAAAAAAGAATTTAAAAATAAAAAATTTGAATAAGTAAATCTTAAAAATTCGTCTATCTTCCACTCGGTAAATATTTACATATTCATCTATCATGAAGGAAAAATCAAAGCAATAACAGAAGAAGAAGAAAAAGAAGAATGATTTTTGAGTTGATAATTTAGTTTTATAATAATAATAATAATAATGTAAACGTGTTTCTTATTTAGTAATGATCCTCTAAAGGTGGAAATGATTGGGGTTAGGTTCCATAGACCAAGGAAGAAGTAGTTAGGGTTGGACGCGACCTTGATGTGTACTAGCATAACTTGGGCTGCCTGTGGTTGTAACCACATGGACTGTGACCACATTATATCCTCAAAAGTAGATATTTTTTTTGTGTTATTATACTTTTATCAATTTATATATATATATATATATATATATATATATATATATATATATGTGTGTGTGTGTTCATATTATATTTAATGTTTGTCTCTTTATTATTTTTATTAGGATAACATGTAACATGATTAAATAATAATATTTTTTATATAAGATAATTTAGTGATATTAAATTTAAGGATCGTTTACACAACTGTTATATGAGCTTTTTCATAGACATATGTAATCTCTTCATATGAAATTCTCATGCGGGTCAGTTCAGTGTACATATCTTATGACAAGCAATTACATATTAATTCTAGATATCTTTTATACTTAAACTTACGAGAATAATTAATTCATTTCATAAATAAAAGAACATTATATATATTAATCTTTACAACTCTAATGAATATCTAATATTTAAGAGAGTATCGACTAAAAACATTTTAGAAACAATGCTTTGATGCAATACAAATCTCATAATTATAATAGCTTTATAATTTTCTCTACAAAACATTTTTTTTTCATAGACTTTATTTTTACTCTATATTCATAAATCAAATATTAGATTCATTAATTTAATATTATATGAATATTAAAGATAAATTAAGTCTTTATTAATAATAAATATGTATTTGCATGAATATAATAATACTACATGTAACCAACCGATTGACTATAGAGCATATTAAACTATTGTTAAAACCCAACAATTTTTAGCGGTTAAGTGTGTTGTTGAATAACAATGATTGGAAGAGTTCATAAAATAAGACATCCTTATATAAAAAAAGATGAAGAGGTTTTCTACTGGGAGAGAGATGCCAAGAACCAAGGGTGTTATGGAGATGCACACACAAATGTTTTGTATTAGAGATCCATGGTGTTATGCTAGGGATCCATGATATGAAGATTCTTATAAGGTTTAAGAATTCACGATGGGATGACCTATCCATAAAAAAATACTTGTGGTGGAAGACAATTTCTGATTGGGGTCTAAACTCAAGAACAAGTCCCTTCTAACGTGAGAAAATTAATATATGAGCTTTTTAGAAAAATTAATATTTTTCTTAATTTTTTTTTCTATTGTATACTTCTTATTATAGATTGGTATGATTTTCTAGATTTTTTCCTTTTTGAAAGGAATTGTTTTTCTATTCTATTATATATATATATATATATTTATTATCACTAGGTTTTTGTAGTTTTTTTTTCTATATAAAGGGTTATAATAGATTTTGGTTAAGTGGAGATATTGATGAATAAAATTAAATATGTTAGATGTCTCCCCGTGGTCATAGTGTTTTTAGTATTTAAGGGTTTGGATTTCTAACAAACTATGTTATTATTTATTTCCATTCACATCAATGAATATCATGACCCAACAATTCCTAATGATTAGTTGTCGTCTGTTATTGAATAACCATGGTTAAAAGAGAATGTATAATAAGACATGTTCATGTATGAGGGGATGCAAATACTACCTATCAAGAAAGAGATGTATAGGAGTTAGTGTGTTGTTTCTGTTTGTGTTATTTATTGTTATTGAAAATCCTGATAATGGAATTCATAATAGGACAATCCTCACAAAAACATTGTGTTGGGGATCAAATGTCATGATGAAAAAGCTTACACAAATGTTAGAGCCCATCATAGGATGACTCCATAAAAAAAATATATATATATTCATGATGGAGGGTTGCTTGTGATTGAGGTATGAACTCGAGGACTAATTTATTGAAAGATTGATGCAAGAGCTTTTTTTTAAATATAAATAAATTTTAGTTAGTTTTTATTTATTTATTTTGTCAAGTGCAAACATTGATAAATAAAATTAATTATGTCGTGTCTATCCCTATAGTTATGATATTTTTGGCCTTTAAAGATCTCAACTTATAACAAACTCGGTTAAAATCCTTTGCTCTTATCCATGTCACTGGATTTGAATTGAATTGAATCATATTAATTTAGTAAAATCTAATTAATTAATATGGTTAGATTTTAGTGATACATTATCAAACTTACTAGTTGGATCAATATAAAAAAATACATATATAATTTTTTTTAATTTTTTTTGATATATAATTTTTTATTTTAAAATCAAATCAAATCAAGCCAAGCCAATTACAGGGGTGCCAATGTGAATATAATTCCATTCCTCCTAGCTAGAAAACGGTGTGGTAAGCTTCGTAGCTGTCACTTTGCTGTGCCCATAAAGCATTTCCTTTTACAAAAGGATTCTTTGTCTCGTCGCTGCCACCCCTTCATAATTACGCTAGCCTTCACTAGCTTTGCATCTTTTCTTGTCCTCTTTGCTTTATAAAGAACGGAAAAGAGAGGTTTTTCTATGTAAACTTGTACTCATAACTCGAGGAATTAGGGCATAATGCTTGAGAAAGGTTGTTTCATTCTTTCTTATCCTTCAAGTTTAAATCTCTCAACTTAAAGTTTAATGATATTTCTATATTATAATCTAACACTTAAAAAGTTTACGTAGCAAATTACTCAGTTTTTTAAGGTCTTAGATTTCAAGTTCTGCCGCTGCTTTATTATAAAACTGATATGTCCATGTCAGTTCAGCTAGATTTTATTCAAAGAGATATCTTAAACTTTCACTCCATCATAAATTCAATAAAAATCCCTTCACACATGTGTGGACGTGACGTAACCATGCATGTTCTTTATAAAATTCAAGTATTTTTTTAATTAAAAATATATTAGAATGATATTTTTTTATAATTTTTTACATGGGTATTAAAAACCAACAAGAAATACTTAAAAAACACAAAAATAATCTAAAAACAAGAAGCTGGTGGGAGTGACGAACGGCTTGAAATCGGGGATGACAATTGTTGGATGGCATTGTTTAGTTTATTAGCCTATGAACTTTAAAAGCGTGGATTGATCATCGATTGTTTGGAGGCTCGTTTTGTGGAAGATGGTCGGCACCTCAAGCCTAGTCTAGTGGCTAGTAAGATTAGAGACGAGATGCTCTCATCAGATGCATGGACAAGTCGACGGGCCACAGGTTAGGTAAAAGGTAGCTCTTAGCTTGCATTGGACCACCAATATGAAAACAATGGTGTATTTACAGAAACTTGGGTCACTTTCTCTTGGATCGATTAGGATTTAGAGGAGAGAATTTGATTAACATTTAAATGCACAGGGAGCTCATAATCAAGATCCTGCTAAGGAAACATGGGGCTTGATTTGTATACTTTTTGGCTGTGGTCAGTGAGGTTGAGTGAGAGAGACAACATTTTCAATCGCTCTTCTGGAACCCTAATTAAGTATAGTTTATATTTTGCTTACATTCCCATCGCTTTCGGATATCTTTTGCATAAGCAAGGTGGGTGATCTTCACGTGACATAGCAAGAAAAATATACTTGATTTAATCTAATGCAATTGCATGGCATGTGGTTGTGCATGCTAAGTCTTGTGTTTACTGCGTGTTTGGTAAAGTGATGTCGGAAGTTTTTTTTTATAAAAAAATTATTGTTTGGTAATGTTTTATTAATTTAATATTTAATTTTTTAAGATAAAAAACAATTTGAAAAGTAAAAATTATCTCAACGTGAAAAAGACACTTTAAAAAATTGTAATCTTATAGCAACTGCTAAGCTGGTTGCAAATCTGTTTTGAGCGAACCATTTTAGGGTTAGGGATCATTCTACCACAAATTTCCTTAACGGACACCTATGTAGCAAGTAATACACAAACCACTGTTCTTGCTACGCTCCACCATTAATTTATGCAAATGGGAGGAATGATTCTGTAGCATTGATAAAAGCAATAAACATAAGGGTCGACCACATATGTAAAATTTGATCTGGGATAGGCCTGGTCACGTGTTATAAAGGTCTAATCAGATTTTGACTGAGTTTATCAAGTTAATTGATTTTTATTTTTTTTAATTTTTCTAAAACTAGATCGATTCATGTCTTGGATTTCATGTCTCGAGTTGAGTGGATCACAAATCAACCACCAGTCTTGGATTTCATGTCTCGAGTTGAGTGGATCACAAATCAACCACCAAGCATGTTAAGGTTTTACTGCTATAGTTTGGCAAAGTATTAAATTAATTAACATAAGGTTAAATCCATATATATAAAACTCGATCCAGGTTGCAGCCTGGTCACATATCAGAAAGATCTAATTGGATCAATTTAGGTAAAACCCTAATTTTTTCCTTAAAAAACCAAAATAATGTTATTTTAACTAAGTTTTTTTTTAAAAAAAGAAATAATGGATTGAAAGCCAGGTTTTAACCAGATTTAAAAGGTTAATTGAATTTTGCTGATGATACGGCAGCATGGCCATGATGGTGATCGTGGGTCTGGAGGCAATGGGTCCAATTATCAATCCTGAGCTAATTAAGGACGAGCTGGACCTGGCAGGTTTTGACCCTTTAGCACCATCCCACCTAGCCCACAATGGCAGAACAGCTGGCAAAGACGATGCATGAAGCCACAACTTGCAAAGGATTGTATCAAACTGGATCTTAAATAATCTGATTTAAAAAAAAAAAATGGAACAGTAAATTAAAAATATTAGCAGAATAACATGGGTTAAAAAAATTTTAATGAAATAACACCGTTTGAATGACTCTCCATGATTGTTTTGTATCTCTCAGGGGGCATGCTTATGAGAACTCATTGCAGCATAAAAAGGAGCTAGAATTAATAGGTTAAATAACTATAGTATAAGTCATAATTAAAAAATAATAATTTGAGGATAAGATTGACATAAAAAAATAGTTTGGGTATAAAATTGATACTCTCTTGGTAGTATGAGAATATATGTGTTTGCCCAGTAAAAAAAAGAAAGAACCAAAATCTTCTTTCCCTTTTGTTTCTAATCAAAAGATGGGAATACTCTTTTGTAAGAGAGAGTTCGAGAATTAGATCCCATTTGTCAGAGTACATGATAGCTTTTGTTTGTTGATAAGTTTTAAAAAATATTTTTTTTATAAAAAATATTAAATTAATATTATTTTAATAAAAAAAAAATTTATGATTGTGATAGATTAATATTAAAAAAAAAATATATATCCTTGCTTGGCCTGGTTATATCCTCGGAATGCCTGTGCTGTACTCATGGAATAGTATTAGACATAGACCAGAAGCCAATCATGGGAGGCATAAAAAAAAAAAAACATCTGCTTTGATTCTCTGACACCTGGATAAAGTGCAAGCTACTATTATTTCAATTTATTAATTAAAATCCATGGAGCTATTATTAAAAATATAATTATGATTGTTTTTTAAAATATTTTTTATGTTAAAATATATAAAAATATATATATTTTTTTTAAAATCAATACATTCAAAACAAACTAAATCAACCATTATAAATATTACAAGGAAGAATTAATATGTACTTGCCTTAACACCCCCCCTCCTTGTTTATATATATTCCTTTCAAAATGGGAATCTTAGACATTTGATAAAGTTTGCTTTTGTAATACAACTCAGATTTTTTACTAAATTAATTTTTTTTCATATGATTTACATCATTGTATATTTTATTTAAATGGCAATGCTTTCTTACACTTGTTTTATAAATGGTTTTACTTAAAAAAATATATAACTTAGTGAATCATCTTATTAATTTATAGTTATGTCAATCATTTTTATTTTTATTATTTTTTAAAAAATAAATTATCATAGATGATCTAATCAAGCTTAAATCAGATTTGATCTGATCACCTGGATTATAAAAAGATCATGAATTAATTGATTTTTATTATATCAATATTTTTTTTAATTTAACTCGGTGAGATAGGTTTTGAGTTATGTGTTTTTAATATTAATTTATTAGGCTAATTTGGGTTTAATAATTATATTTTTTTAAACTTAAAATTACTTTTGAAAAAACTCAAATTACAAAACCAAATTTTGCATAACTAACTGGTGTAATCGAACACCATCGACTAAAATCTCAAACACGAAGACAAAAATGAAGGGGAAAAAAAAAGATATTTAACTTTGAAGGGATGCCGATGTTCATTACTATGAACTTAATTATCGAATATGCCACTGCTTTTGTTTTAGAGATATCAATCGTAAAATTATAGCCTGTGGTACGTAACATCATTTACTGCTCTCAATCACATGCAGACGACCAAAACAGTTGCCAATAGCCCTTGGGTAGACTGAAAGGGACGACCCCCATAAATGAGTTCATTTCACATCAAATCCTTAAACATATGTTTATATATATAGATCATAGCTAGTTAATGTTAGAAGATAGAAGAAGATAAACTTAAATATCTAAAACAACCAGGGATTTATCTTGCAATCATAGTCAAAATGAGAGAGGTTTAGTTGTTTTTATTGAAGAAAGTAAAGTTCATTTCAATCCGTTGATCCACAAGTTGACCCGTTTAATCTAAAATCTGGATCCTGGGCTTAGTCAGAGATCTGATTGCGTCTTGTAACCATGCACAATGGCTAGATTACGACTGTTTTTGCGCGTGAGCAATTATTTAACCAAATATAGAGGGATCTTGCTATATTTGAAGATAGTTCAAAGACCTCACAAGAAGGAATTAAGAACAGACAGTGGTGTCAGATGGTGTATGATTTGCCACTTGTGAGGTTTCCACCTGTAAAAGCCACTTGTTTGTGGCACACAAATGGTAGTGTAGCAGTCATTAAAAGATGCGTATCCTAAAGTTTGGATTTTTCTTTATCCTAATGCTGAAGGCAAAGCTTAGCTTAAGAGGTGGAGAAAATCAGAAGATGTTAATCAATCAGGATCATCTGATGAACATAAGCCACACTTTGCCACTGTACCCACTTAGTAGCATCAATGATGATAAAAACGAAAGATTAGATGCAGCAGAAAAAAGAGGAGTCGGCTTCTGTCCAGAAAAGAGCTCCCCTCTCTTTCCTTCTCTCTTGATATCTTTTACTTTTCATTGGAGCATTCACGAGACCCCCATGAAGTTTCTCCTTTGAATTCATCTATATTTCCACTGCCAAACGACCTAATCTCTTGATCCTGCCGTGAAAATCTCTCTTCTCCTTTGTTTTTTTTTTGCTACAGTAACACCCCTGCATTTTCATGAATTGTCTTCTTCTCTTTACTTTTCAGCTCTTCATGCCATGAATCCTCACAACCTTTCTTTGTTTGGTCCTTTTCTTTATTGGTAGTTATCATCATCTGTTGACAAAATTTCAGATGGAAAGTTGTCATTTGGCTGGTTTTTTCATGCGCTAAAGAACTTTGATGAGCGTGTTTTCTTTGTTGTGTGCATGACTGTTTCTTGTACTGGTTTTGATCAGTTCATGAAAATCCATTTTTCCTTTTCAATTTTCTGCAGAACCGATGTTTCTGAATCAGTTCATGCACTTTCTAAAATCAATCCACACTTTCAGGAGGAAAGCTCCTTTTGATTGTTTGATTTGACACCTTTTCTTTTTTTTCTTAATCATATCTTTGGCAGTCATATCAAACACAGCAGGAGAGGTTCTTCAATGGCGAGTTCATGTTTCCATGCATTTCGTCTTCGAAGATCGAAGAGCAAAACATTAACAATTCCTTCCTCATCAAAATCCCATTTGAATTCTGAAATGGAGAGCTTGGAGAGGAAGAGATTTGACAGCATGGAGTCATGGTCAATGATACTGGAATCTGAGAATGTAGAGACTTGGGAGGCTTCAAAGGAGGACCAAGAGGAATGGACTGCTGACCTTTCACAGTTATTTATAGGCAACAAGTTTGCGTCTGGAGCTCATAGTAGGATTTATCGTGGAATTTACAAGCAGAGAGCTGTTGCTGTCAAAATGGTGAGGATTCCAAACCAAAATGAGGAGACTAAAACTTTGCTTGAACAGGAATTCAAATGTGAAGTTGCTTTGCTTTCGCGTCTCTTTCATCCCAATATAGTCCAGGTCTGTGTGTTTTGCTTTCCAATTCAGTTAAAAGCACAAAAAGCATTTCCTTTTATTAATTAGCAAATGATGTAGTGATATGATTAATATGTTAATGAGTAATTAGTGAAGATATAAAAGGTAATCAATGTATCCTGCGGGTATTTCTTTGGTCTAATATGCTTAATTTTGTAACTTGACTTGGACAAGGAACTCTGTTCCAATGTGAAAGCTTAGTTGATTTATAGAATTCTCTTCGTTATCCTAAGTTATCTTCAAGCTTTAGAAGATGCCATACTTGGTTGGCCTGATTTTTTGAGACAGCCTCAAATTTACCGGTATCAGCTTGATGAAAACCTCAAATTTCTTATCTGTATCTGTGCTTTGTACCTCAACCTGAAGCTTCGATGAGTTTCTGAGCTCATGCTATTGATGCTTTTGAAAAAAATTAGGCTTTAGTCTTGCTTTACAATCAATTTCCAGAGGCGGAGAAAGAATGTTCAATTAAAAACTCATCCTTGCTTTGGTTATAGCAATATGGTAAAAGTGCTTTCTTTGCAGTTCATTGCAGCTTGTAAAAAGCCACCTGTGTACTGTATCATCACAGAATACATGTCACAAGGAACTCTGAGGATGTATCTCAACAAGAAAGAGCCATACTCACTTTCAACAGAAACAATACTGAGATTAGCTCTTGATATATCACGAGGAATGGAGTATCTTCATTCACAGGGAGTCATCCACAGAGACCTGAAATCAAATAATTTGCTTCTGAATGATGAAATGAGGGTTAAGGTTGCTGATTTCGGTACATCATGTCTAGAAACACAGTGCCAAGAAACCAAAGGGAACAAGGGAACCTACCGCTGGATGGCACCTGAGATGATCAAGGAGAAACATTGCAGTCGGAAAGTTGATGTGTATAGTTTTGGTATTGTGTTATGGGAGCTAACTACAGCTTTGCTTCCCTTTCAAGGAATGACCCCTGTCCAAGCTGCATTTGCTGTAGCCGAGAAGGTATGCAGATTATTTTTGTTCGATTCAACTCGCATTTGATAATTACGAGCTATCATAGAAAAAAGATTTGCCTGCATGCTTCTTTTATCTTACAATTTGATGTTTCCAAAAAGAAAAATAAAACGCTTATCTTGTAGCAGTGGGAGTTTCCCATAATATATTAGGTAGTGTTTAGTTAAAGTCTTGAAACTAGAGACGCGCGGATACAATTAGAATAGAGAGACCTTTCTGTTTTGAAATAATAGAAATTCACTCCAAAACTGTTATAGACATGGATTTATGTCTCTGTCTGTCTGTCTCTGTCTCTTCTGCTAAGTATTTGTCCCTTCTATCGTGTATGCTAACCAAAAGCAACTGTTCATAAAAATCAATGAGATCTATTATCTCAAAGAACAATAATCCAAAACAGTAAAAATTGAATGAAAAACTCGGAAGGAGAAAAGAGGCGATTCTGTCTGTTATTTTTGTATTGCTATGTTACTGATCATCTGCTAGTTTCAAGATGAGTATCTTATTTAGCAATGCACCCCTTCTGAACTCATGCTTGCTATTAATTAGGTGATATCTGAATTTTTCTGTGAAATCACTCCTTGGTGGCCATTGAATAAACAAAAACAGTAATAATGAACTATCTTGGAGGGGTTCGTTCAATTTGGTATCTGCTTTGAAGAATAATTTTGAAGGGCAAAAGCTCTGAGAACTTGGAAATGATGAGAAAGGTTATTTCCAGAATCTAGCTACAAACACAGTACTGCAAAACAAGTTTTCTTAAATTAGTTCAAGTTGAAAACAAGTTTCGATGAGTATGTACCACACAGAGTTGATATTCAGCTTTATTCCTCTCCATCCTTAGGGCATATGAGCAGAAGGAGCATCTCCTTCCTTTATCTGCCTGAATTTTTCCTCAGGGAGTGAGTAGACTAATTCTGTTATCCCCATGATACTGTAAATTTACATTGCTTTATGACCACTTAAGCCTTGATAAAATGATTCCGGGTTCTGCTGCTTGTTGCCACTACTGTTTCCAAAACTTAATGTTTTCCATCTGTTATGAGGCTGTAAGCTTTAACTGAGTTACTGCTGTGTTAAATTTGTTTCAATGGAGATTCTAAAAGGCAGACAATTACCAGTTTTGGTTAGGTTGACCATGCTGTATTTTCAGGGCAAGACTCCGAGATTGCTCATCAAAACTCTTGCTGCTGATCTAGTTCTCTGAAAGAACATTTGATCCGTGTGTACAAAAATAAGATTTGTAGACATCAATTGAACCATGTCGAAATGCTTATAAAAACTGAAAATGGTTACTTATTTTAGGGACTATAGGGATGGAACCTGGGAGCTTCCACTATGGTCATTTGAAATATGAAAGGGCTCTGCCAGGCATATTAGCCGGAGCATAATTTTAGATGAAATTGAGCAATATGAGGCTCTGTGAATAACTGGAAGCATGCCATACTTATTTTTTCAAGTCTCTGTCATAAGCATGGTTCTTAAACTTGCCCAGCCTGGTGGTTGACCTGCCGACCCAGGGCTTAGACCAGGCAGAGTTAGTGGAAAACCCTGGATTAAAAAACCCTGCAGTTTGATGCCTGTTTCAGTTTTTTTTTTTTTTTTTTTAAATAAAGCTAGATTAACCTGGCCAACTCGTAACTGGGCCTTAAGCAGGGTCAAACTGCAGGTTGGGTGTCTTAACTGTGGTCTGGAGTATCTTTCTGTCTGTTTTATGGGAGCAATCTTCCTCTGGTCTACCATTGGTAAGGCTCCTATGCTCAAATTATGGGGGAAAGCTGTGGTAGCAGAAGATATGTGATGGAGCTTAGAATGCATATGACTGATCTCACAATAAAAGGAAAACTCTCTGCGGGATAAACATATCTGATCCCATTGTTGTTTCCATTGAAAATGATTCTTTTGTTGCTAACCATATTTTTAACTCTGAAATGCAACCTGTGGCCTCAGAACTTGGGGCAACAGACCAATTCTATATAAATTAGTTTTTGTTTCCATGGCAGAATGAGCGGCCTCCACTGCCAGCAAGTTGTCAGCCAGCACTTGCACATTTGATAAAGCGCTGTTGGGCAGCCAACCCATCCAAGCGACCAGATTTTAGTTACATTGTTTCTGCGTTGGAGAAGTACGATGAATGCGTCAAAGAAGGCCTTCCTCTTGCTTCGCACTCGGGGCTCGTCAGCCGGAATGCCATTCTGGAACGCTTGAAAGGCTGCGCATCCATGAGCTCATCTGTACCTGTACATGCCTAACTCCAATTCAAGGTACTGCCATATCTCTAGTCCTTTATAACCATTCGCTTGTACATGATGTTCTTCCAGTAATCCAAGGTTATGGTCTGCTGGAGGCATTTCAATAAGGTTCTCTCAGATTTGGATTCACCTTCCAGTGGTTCCATACTTTGGATAGACCAATGAAAGGTTGTTTCACTTCTTAAGAACTATAAAGAATGCTAAATCTTTTAGAGAAGAGACTGAACATGGATGCTGCTGTTACGCTATAAGTTAGATAATGTGGCGTGTCTATTAGTGTTTGATTACTGTCAAAAACAGGAAATCCACTTCAAAACTGTTCTAGAGATATCTTTAACCAAACTTGTTTCTGTTTTTATATACATGTTCTTCTACCCTTGGATACTAGCCAAACACCAGAAAGCTAAAAGAAAACTTATGTTCAAATTCTTCAATGAACAATGTTGTTTTCAGTTTGTATTAAGCTCATACATCATGAATTGAAGCCTTGCTTCCCTTGTAGCAGGTGAAATGTTAGGCAGGATGGACCTGTTGTGGATTCTCCACAGCAAGGAAGAGAGACTGAATTATCCAATAGAGAAGAGGAGGACCCACAAGAGGCCCATCCCACAAGCAATCATCTTGAAAAGAGCTGTAAATATATGGTGTCTGTGTCTCCCAAAAAGAAAGAAATTTTCAAATTTCAATCATGGATGAATATGATAGCTAGCTAGCAATCCAGTTAGAGGAATCTCCACCTAATGCCACCATTTTTCAACCTTAATTATTGATCATCATAAAAGTTAGGGTTAGCCCTAAATCACGATGGAAGAATATCTATCACGTCTATGCCTCATCCAATTAAAAATAAAAATTGTGCTAACTAGCTATTGCTTTTTTGTTGCCCTTTCTTTCTCTCTTTTGTTTTTCTCCATGATTCTCCCATCAACAGTCGTCCATGGTAACATCATCCAAGCAGTTTTTAGTTGTTCTCCATTTGTGTTGGATAATTTTATATCATATCATCTCTATGTCTTCCACATGATGTTTGATAATAAGACAATATTTTTGTTTTTAATAATCAATAAGATGTTTAAATTGTATTTTTTTTCACTAAATTAGCTGAAAGTTAATTTATAAATTAAGAAATATGATTATGAACTAAAAGGAAAAATAATTTAAGGTTAAACAACGTATCGTCTGAAAATCACTAATTTAATTGTGATTATAAAAGTGTTTGATTATACTTTAAAAACTAATATTAGAATAATTTTCATGTGTTATTTTCATTTGTAGCTAAGAAATATGCAAAAGGCTTTAGTAATAATAAGTGATTATGTAAATTGTGTTATTGTGTTGGTTAAAGAGCCTTTTAGGCAGCTGGCTCACATGCCATTGTATTGAGAAAAGCAAGACAATGTGGCACTTCCACTAGATAGCATGGGCATCATGAGTTACCCTTTTCAAAGTAGATGACAATATATATATATATATATATATATATATATATATATATATATATATTCAATCTCAAATCTTACATGAATTTCCCAACTTTTGACTGTGATGAGACCAGAAGTTGGCTGATCCAATGAAGCAAATGGATGGGGATTTTGGAGATGCAAGCTGCTTAATCTATAAACTATAGTGTAAATTATGAAGGACTTTGTGTGTGTGTGTTTGGGGGGGGGGGGGGGTGTTGGCGGTGGCGGGGGGTCCAGTCAAAACAAAAACAAAAAATACCTGAGTTTTTATCTTAAAAAAAAGGTTGAAATGGGCACGTGTATAGAAACTTTCAATGAGAAAATATTTTCTTAATTTTTTCTAAATAAAATCTATTTCAAATATATTTTACGGCTTTTTTTTACTTATATAAAATCCAAATATCTAAATTTAATAGGCTAATATTTTGATCTCAATTCAAGTCATGAAATAAACAGGTGAGCAAAGATAAAAAAAAAAGAATGATACAGAGGTGTATTGAAACATAGGTTATTATAAAGGGGTGTTTAGGAGTATAATAATATTGATTTTCAAAGTGTTTTTCCTCATAAATACAATAAAATATTTTTTTTATTTTTAAAAATTATTTTTAATATTAGTATATCAAAACGATATAAAAATATAAAAAAATAATTTTAAATAAAAAATACTTAAAAAATTATAAAACATAAATTGCCAAATAGATCACGAGAGGGTAAGGTAAATATAGGTGAAGTTGATGTTGATGTTGCTTTGTTGGGGTCGACTTGCACCGAAATTAACTCTATGATTATTGACTAATTCCTAACAAAGAGAGAGTCAAAGTATAATCTCATTGTCATAAATGGGTATCACCAAGAACATTATTGGGTTTTGCTTTACCATTTCAAAAATTAATTCAAACTTTTTATTCCAATTAATACACTCTCTTGAGATGAATGAGACGTTTGGTATTGACTTTATCGTAAATTAATTCGAATGAGATGCTCATCTTGGCAGCATTATGAACCGCCACCAGAAGAATCATAAAATTAAGTACTTGACGAGTTCAAGCATGCCTTTGTGAATAGGTTATTCAAGCCCAATCCAGTGCTTCATTTATTTATTTTTTAATCAAGCATGGTGTTTTTAAATTTGGGAAATAATAATATAGAAATTGGAGAGCACGTTCAAGAATTTTATAGTTTTCTAGCAGTAACCATAGACAATTATTTAACAAAAAAATAATATACACGAGAAGAAAAGAAATATAAAAAAAATGAATAGATAAAAATATTTATATAATTTTTTTATTAACATGTTTGTCCAGGTTAACTTGCATGTACTTCGACTAATCTCACGAGTTTTGAAGTTAACGATCATGTAAGCCTCTGGTAGCCTTTAAGTTTGTGAGTCTCGAACTATATAATATTTAGAGAATAAATTTAGAATTTGACTAGTTGAGTTATACTTTTAAAAATTAACGAGAATGGATATAGTTATAGATTTAATCAGTATATAACTTTTTTTATTGCTCGTGAGTAATACATGAGGGTTTAGGAGCATTGAGATGTTTAATGAATGAAAAGTGCCTCGTGGGTTTGATGAGAATATGTGATAATTTAGTATAATATAATATAAAGTTAATCTTAATATATACAATTATAAAAAATCAATAGGAAATTACAAAATAAAAATTTTATCAGTGTTAAATATTTATAAAATTAAGGTATAACAAACAGTCAACTACTCTAATTTTTGTTATATAACTTGCAATCCAACAATGACATAGAAAAATGTAACCCAATGCTAAAATTCTCAACAAGGTTTAGGGTGAGTATGTATTTGTATTGATTTTTTTTAAAAAAAAAATTACCATAACAAACTAAAAATACTAACATAATAATATTATTTAATGTTGTGTTTATACATGACATGATTTTTAATTGCAATGTTTAAAGATGTGATTTTAAATCGTAATAACTTATAATATTATATTTCAAAACCACGACATTCTTAAATCATAATATTACAATAAAATCACTTTATTTTTCTAACAATATTAGCCCAGTTGTCTTTACTTGTTCGAAATCCAATAAAGGTAAGCGATTCCTTTCAATAAAGCAACTAAATGTAGTAGTTGCTAGTGTTTTGATGATTATCGTGTTTTTAAAACATAATATTTATTTAAAGTAGTGTTTTATAACCACAACTTTTTCATATATAACATTTTAAAAATACAATAAGTATATATTATGTTATTTAATCAAGAACCTTATGTAGCTATATTATTTCGTTTAAATTAGCTGAGGTTACCAGAAATTGGGGCTTGGTTGTCCCCCGTTCCTGTATGTGATTGGGCAAACACAGAGGAGGCAGCCAGGCAGATTCGCATTCCAAAGATGGTCTCTCCTTTTCACTAACCAGCTATAGATATATATATATGAACAAAAAAAAAAAGATACGATATCTCCACCTTTTTTACCCCAATTACACAAAAGACGTCCATGAGCATCCATGAGGACCATATGAGAAATTAATATTGAATTTGACTTTTGACCTGGTCCATGGCCATGAGATCAATCCATTTCTCCTCGCTCTAATGATGTTTTCCGGTAGGTACTGCCCTGGCGTGGCTTGGATTGGATATTGTGGTGATGAAGTTGTTTGAGAGTGTTTTTTTTTTAAAATATATTAATATAATATTTTTTAAATTTATTTATTTGTTCTTGATATCAACACATCAAGATTATTGAAAAACATTAAAGTTAATGTTTTTTTTCAAGTGAAATGTATTTTAAAAAGTATCCAAAAACATAAATTACTACACTCTAAAACATTGAATAATACAAGATGCTCCCAAACACTTAGCAAGTTTATCAAATATGGTGTGAAATATATGCTCATTACAATAATCATTTGTTATTAAACTTGGTTCGTGGATCCAATTAATCTACCTCCTGTTTTGGGCTGAGTGTTAAAAAAAATTAACCAAGAATTGATGACTCCATCAACCTAGTTAAAATCCAATTAACTTTATTTTATTTTATTTTTGACTTGGTGTTAATTTATCCTATTCGTAATCTGAACCTGACATCAATTCTACCCCTAGATTAAGTGTAATAACCCTGACATTAATAGTTAAATGTTTTTCAATGGTTAGTTCAAGTAGTTCGGTACTTGTTTTTTTTAAATAAGCTTTTGAGTTTAAACCTTATATATGGAATATATCCTTATTGGAAGAGTTTTATTTTTTAGTGCGCCAACTCGATGTAACCGGATTCATCAAGATTCCGTGAGCTTTGAATACAAAAATTTAGACAAAAAAAAAAAAAAAAAAAACAAAAGAATATATAAAAGGGCTCGTCAAAAACATTAAAAAAAAAAAAAAGAGCGATGAGATCAAACCTTGGCAAGCACTTGAACTTTACTTTTCTTCTTGCAATTTCTTTTCCAAAGAACTAGCGTATCGACACCTAGTCATCATATCCTGGGTTGCTGCTAATGCCCCACTTATCACCAGCGATTTGCATTTAATAAAAACCACTGCCATTATTACTGTTACAGTTAGTTGAATGAAAAGATTAATATCCAACTGACATTGACATCACCTTCTCGTCAAGAAAAGCACTTCACTTCACTTTCTGGTTATCCGACGACTACGAGAGAATCTCCCCTTACACCCACGGGAAAGGCTTCGAGTTCAATTTCATTTTTTTGGAGGCATGAAAACACAATTTAACGCCTTGATGTGGAATGCCATTTAGTTTTTTTTTCTTTATAGTATTTATTTTTATATTTATTGCTAATATTAAAAACCTAGCTTGGTCAATTTAATAACTCATAACCTAGCGTAATCGAATTTATTTTTAAATGAATTGAGAATTGACTCTATAAAGCTTGGGTAATTAGTGAGTTACCACGCAATTCAGCTAAATCCAAACAAGATTATTTCATGTCAATTTTATTTTTTTATTTAAAATGATATTATTTAAAATAAATAATAAAAAATCTTAAACCCGTCATTTTATAATAAGCTTGAATTGACTTATTAACTTATAAGATAACTTATTAACTTATAAGATAACTAGATCAACTAGTAAGTGAACTTTTAACCAATCATTTCTCAAAATGTTAGGATAATTATGAAAAAATATCTAATTATTTTAGGAAAAATAATTTGAAAATAAAAAGAAGTTTTGGGTATTTAGTGTTATGATGCAATGCGTTTTTCGTTTAAAAATATATTTTAATAATTTTTTATTTATTATTTATTAAATTAATTGAATAACATAAAAAATATATTAATTTAATATCTTTTCCAACAAAATATATTTTTAAAATACTAAAATACAATTTTAACAGAAAAAACAAACTCTGCATTATAGAATAGATGCCGGTGGCCATAAATGTAGCAACGAAAAGATATCTGGACTGAAGCGGGGACAAGAACAGTGGACTTGGGTGGCCTGGCCTCTTTTACTTCCCTTTTTTGTTGGGAGATTCATCTTTTTAAGAAATTATAGTGTTTGTACGTTATACTTTTTAAATATTTTTTATTTAAAAATATATTAAAATAATATTTTTAATAATAACATATAAAACAATAAAAAAATAATTTAAAATTTTTTAAAAATACAGTTAAACTAAAATGACAAACACCTCCCATTATTACCATCATGCAAGAGAACATGCAACCACCTTTGCTTTAATCGAAGCATTTTATTATTCTTGTGCCTGCTTTTGCCGACCTCGATAAGTGATGACACCCATATCTATTCCATTTCATTTCCACCACAAACAGCACCTCCCCCACCGCCGTAGAGGAGGTTGCGCGCTCTCTCCTCACTAATTGTGGGATAGCGATTCTCCTAGTGGCCTCCGTGACCACCCTTGTCCTGCCATTTCTGCCATGCTATGTTATCCACTCGAGTTCTAAAATTGGAAACCAGGTGTGGCTCCCTCTCTAACCTTAATTTCACGGATTTGCTTCCCATTTTTATGCAGAAAATTAACGAAACACCAAGTTGCATTTAACTCTAGAAAATACACAAATGTATTTCAGTTGAAAAATAAAAATAAAGATATAAATAATTTCAGAATAACTAAGCAATAATATGGGTTTAAAAAGATTTATTTGAATCGATAATTTAAGTATTTTTTATATTGTGAAATGTTATTTTAGAAAGCTTTAATTGGATATAAAGGTTTGATGAATAATAACTTCACCAACGCATAAAACAAAATTCTGCCCTTTGAGATCGTGATTCAATGATTTTTAAAATTATATTAAAAAAAACCTATTTAAAAAACATTAATTTAATATCAAACAAAATTTATTTTCAACAATCTTACCAAACATCCAAACATAATTGAGTAATCATTAATGCTCCAAGATTAAATATTCTTGATTTTTCCCTTACCAAATCCTTGAATGTTTGCTAAAGCAGTGAAATCCAAGATTAATTTATTCATTTATCAAACAAAATTTACTACTCTAATGAGAAATTAAGAGAACAAACACCTAACTTAGATCATACAAATCATCAAGTTATGTAAAATGTTTTTTTGATAGATTTTAATTTTAATGCTATTCATAGATTATCTTACTTAGCTAAAGAGATGATATAAAATTTGCTAGAAAAAACATCAAAATTGATGATGATTCAAGACTATAAACAAGGAAGATAAAAAAAAAAAAAAAAAAAAAACAAACAAACAAGAAGAAGAAAATCCTTCCCTTTATGATCTTATAGCGAAATGCCAGAAAAGTAGTAGCCTGCAGGTTATACAACGAATTAAACCTACCAGCTCTCTTCCTTTCCTGGTTCCATCTAATTCACTAGCCCAAAACACCCCAAATCCTCTCCCCGATGAAGCTCACAAACCTCCTGACAGACCCTTTATCTGTCACTTCTTCTTCACCACAACCACCACCGCCACCAGCAGCAGCAACTTCACCCCCACCCCCGCCGCTTCTATTTTCATCCACTGAATTAGACTCGTCCATCCTCTGCTTCATTCTCAACTCTGCCCTCTTGATTAACTCACCAGACCCTTGGCTATTTCCCTTCCTTTTCCTGTCTTTCTTGTTCTTTTTGCCGCTTGAAGGACTACTCCTTCCTTGTTTCAACAACCAATCCTCGAAAGCATCGATAATCTCATGAATGAGCTGTCGATTAGGAGACGAGTCCCACCTAATCCAGTAACTCATGTAGCACCTAAAACAATCACAGTTGAACATAGGAGGATGGTCATTATTGCTGCTGCTGCTGCTGTTCTTGGTGTAAGAAGTTGTCTTTTGGCGAGAACTACTCTTGCGGCTATTCATATAGGACCAGTTGCTGCAGAAGATATTGTTATTGCTTGAGCAGGAGATAAGATAGGCCAACACCTCTCTGTCCTCTGGAGAAAGAGCTGCTGTGAGGGTTAGGATGGTGGCCGGAAGAAAGGACAGATGGTCTGATATTATTGGCGGCGATGGATGCACCGTGCCTTTACGGTATAGCTTCTTCATGCTTGATACTCTGGATAGATGCTGTATAGAGAGAGGGAGGGAGAAGGGGATAGTAGAGGGTTATCTAACAGAGGCAAAGACTGGAAGTTAAAGACTTTGAAAGTTCGATGAAGAAGATGCCATATCATACATGTGAGGGGAGAGTATATGTGTGGCAAATGGCAAACACTCTCACGCTTTGTTATAGTTTTTTAATTCATGTTTTTTAAAATATATTTTTTTTGAAAATATACTAAAATATATATTTTTTATTTTATAGTATTAATATATCAAAATAATTTAAAATACCAAAAATAATTAACCTAAAAAAAAATTCATATGTTTTGAAAATACCTCGTGCGGGCAGCGCTGTGATTCATGTATTTTTTGTTGCGAGTGTTTCTTTCCTTAAAAGTATATTAAAATATTTTTAATTTTTAATATAAATACATTAAAATTATTAAAAAATTAATTTAATAATTTTTCAAATAAAATATATTTTTAAAATATATTAAAAAATAAGAAGTACAGTATGCAGTTACCTGAGTTAGAGTGAATCACATTACAGAAAAGTAAGTACTGATGTTACGGAAGCTATAGATATGTTTAGTCTCTGGTTCCTGTCTAGTCACTAAACTGCCCCTCTTTAGACGCCGCTTTTCAGTTAAAGGGGTAGTGGAATTGGTTGTCCGTTAGGGCTATTTCAAGAATTTTACCCAACAATAGCACATTGCATATTTATTTATTTTCTTAGTTAAGGAAATAATTTCTAAACGTATATAATACATGCAAGTCTTACATTATTTCTTTTTTCAGAGTTTAAAAAAATAATTTCTAAACTTGAACAATTTAATTTAATAAGTTGTATATAATATATTTAAGTTCTTTTCTATAATTAAAAAAATAATTTTTAAACTCTCATAATTTAATTGATTGCATATAATACGAGAGCCTCTAACATGATTTTTTTTTAGCACACATCAATATATTAATTTTTTTGTATTGGTCAATATACACATTAACATATCAGAATTTTTACACACATCAGCACATCAAAAATTTATATTTAGCGCGTCTATTACAAGTATTGATAGGTTAGGTAAAAAATTATATTTAGCACGTGCATTACAAGCATTGATAGGTTAGATGAGGATATTATTGTCTTTAAACAACACATGTGAGTAATCTCCAACTCTAAAGTTAGCATTTTTTGGTGTTTATAAATTTATCTCGCCAATATATTTTTAAAAATACTGGAAGTGTCATCATTTGAGCTCTCATGTATCTCTAGAATATAATTATTTCTTTCATTTTCTTTTCTCTTCTTTCTCCATTACTATTGTTGGAAAACAAAAAAAAAAAACTCCAATATCACCCGGGTAAACTTCTTGGGACGGTTAATAATGTTGAAAAAAAAATATGCTTTATTCCCTTGTAACAAACATTGGGTCACATCTTTGCTTCCATGAAATTGTTCACAGCCATGTCTTGGAAGATAGGCACACAAGTTCGTACTTGAATTCACGAGACCTTCACCTTTTGCTCTCCCACGGACCACTCTTCGACACTGTTTAAAAACACGGTTAAAATTATGTTTTTTAAAATTTTTAAATTATTATTTTATTTTCAAATTATTTTAATATATTGATTAAAAAATAATTTTTAAAAGATAAAAATATATTATTTTAATATATTTTTAAATAAAAAATACTTTAAACCATAGCCCCCAACCGCTGTCGTGATATCAAAACTAGCCCATGATATCCAGCTGCGACAGTTTAACCGCTCTTAATAGTGGCCAGCTTAGCAATTTCCTCCTGCCTCCAGTGCATGGCCATCCCCGAGCAGAATTGTTTTAATACAGCATTTTATTAAAAGTGGATAAGGCATACAGAGTTACCATTTTATTTTATGATCTCGCGACCCAAATGTCGAGGGCAGAAGAGTTTGTAGAAATACAGCATCCACTAGTATATGACAATGCTCAAGATACTTCAGCAGTTGAATGCTTGACACTGGAACCATTTTACCACAACGTGCGTGACACTATCTGAATATTTGATCACCCCGTATATGTGATAGATTCTACCAGATAACCTAGAGCTATGACATGAAGCTTGTGCAAGTTCAACAGTACCCGAAACTCTACGAAGAACTTGGCAGGCGAGTCTTGATCCACGATTCCAGGTATTTCAACTCTGCGTTGCTTATTGAATGGCCAAGACCAGGATAAGCCTGCACAAGTGCAGATGATCGGCAGGTTTCATGAATTGAATGATAAGAAAATGAAATTTTTTTAGAGAACAAGATGTATCACCTTAAACTCGCAGCTTATACCAGCTTGTTCAAGGAAAGGGGGGCCTGCTTGTCCAGCTTCAAACAATACTGTAGCGTCAGCCATTCCATGTAACCACAGAATAGGAGTCTGCGGAAAGTTAAACTATGGATCAATCTCATGAAATCCAAGAAGTGATATTCTTGTTACAAGTAAATCACTCGGAGAATGATAAATGGATACAACTACAAAAGAACAACGTAGCTGGCTACCACAGAAACATGAAGACAGCAGAGGAAACTATCTTCGAATAATATACTGGGGAATCAACATGCTCCCGCTCTAAGATTAGAAAGCATTTGTCTTTAGCAAGACGTACCCTCTTTGCATCTGGTGAAACCTGTTCCATGATAGAAGAATTAAAAGGAACCCATCCACTGAAGACTGCTCCTCCTCCTAGAGTTTTTGGGTACAGCAGAATACTGGACAAGGTTAAGGCACCTGTAAGAAGTTGTTAGATATCGGGAGGTCCTGAAAATAGAAAGAAGAAGAAAAGCGAGAGATCAATTTTCAAAGTTTTGTGGGTTTGAGGGATAGAATGAGACCTCCTTGGCTGAATCCACACACAAACACATTCTCAGGATTTGTCCCTGCAGCTATTTCCTTGTCTATCATTGCATGCACATTCTGAACAGCTTTCAACAAACTACTTTCATCTTTTGGAGAATCCTGGAGCAAGTCAGCAAAACAAACTAACTAAAACACAAGCAAAATCTGGCATCAAAAGCGTCCAACATCTTGGATGTTTGAGGAAAATACTGGTGGGACCATCTCAAGATTTGAACCAAAAAATGACAAATATGTTTCTTTATCACTCAACATCGCATGAGACTTGCAAAGCTTATTCCATAGCTAGGTCCTCTGCGGATATTTTATTTCAACACAAAATTAGATACTTTAAAACTGAAACAAACAAAGAAACCAGTGATATAGTACGTGCTAGTCAAGGGTAACAATTCAATCAAACTCCAGCTACAATATTCAAAATATAACTGGTCTATTCTTTCTGTATCAGAAGATTAAGATAATAATGGATTGTGAACAATAAAAAATTGATGTAGAAACACCATGAAGCAAGAGTATACAAGCTTCTCGCAGAGATGGCTAGACAAAACGGGTTGTCAGACTCTTCAGGAAAAGATGGAGAGAGTTGGCTGGTGAGCCAAAGAACAAAAACAACAGGTGGAAAAAGGATTTGTCTATGCTAAGAAATTTGCAGATAGCAAGGAAAATAAATATCCAACCAGAAGAATTAACAATGAATCCCTTGCGAGCACCATTTTATTTCCAGCAAAAGTTCAAATTACAAAATAGGTGTCAATGAAATAGTTTAATGTCATGAGATTAGAATAGGTGAATTGGGATCAAGAGGTCTGAAGAGAACAATCTGAAAAGGAGCAACAAAGCTTTACTTACAGCTGTCACGGGAATCTCATGGATGTCAAACCATGATGGCATTTTAGCACCATCTACATGGACAAATCACAAACTAATTAGTAAAGCAATGGATTACATGGAGAAAAAAATTCAAAATATCTTACAGCTAAAAAGAAATTATAAGGTCGCACACAGAATGAGCACGTTCCAAAGCTATTGGTATATAAGACCAGAACTTAAAAATTTTGAAAAGAAGGGAGGATAGGATCCATCAAGCAACCAGAAGAACACACCCAAAAGAAGGAAATTAGGAGGCTAAACATGGTCTGGAACTCTATAATTATGTAAAAACCTGCCCCACCCAAAAAAACAAAGGAGGGATTGTAAAGATTAAACTGAATGGAAACAATGAAAAAATAATCAATATTCAAAAGTGATAGTCCACCAAATTGGTTTGAACAATCATAAAACAGATAAATAGTAAGAAAAATAGAGCAACTGAAAGAAAGACACAGAAAGCACCACATGCTATGATATTCAACCCACTTCTGCCACTGATTTAATTTGTTTCAGGGAAATGACAGCAAACTATCTCATCCAATGTCCAGTGTAAAGATCTTCACAGTGATATCCTTTTTCACTAATTCTTTTCTGTTTGTTACCATTAAAATAACAATTTATAAAATAGTTGATAAAGACATGAAATTTCCAGCCTTTTCACTTCTCATCCTTGTCAAATCCCCACCAAACTCTTAACATTATTAATTAATCAATATTCACGGTACTAACAAACTGTAAATTGCAACATTCACTCTAAGATCACTCCTAATTGATAAGCAACTGGTAACAAGCAGGGTTTAAGCATCAATTGAGAAGTGATCAATCAGGTGGTTCTCCTCCATGATCAGTCTAATCATTTTGAACAAACAATGCAACAGTTATTTCCAACAATTTTATACATACACACAAAGATCAGAGAATTTTTCTCATATTGAGCCCTATGAAAATATTATTCAATGACTACACACAAAGAGGGAACCATCAAAAAGCAAATCAATTCCTGAGAATACAGAAAACCCTTTACTGCACCCACAACAATGACCGGCTAATCTAACTAGAAAATTTGTCCAGATCATCAGTCAGAGATTATATAAATCAAACACATCACCTCCTCAATTATCTGAACTAAATGGAATCATTACTCTTTAACTTAAGGCACTGAAATTAACAAGATCGTTAAAAAAAAACAACAAAGAGTCACATAAATGAAGCAATACCAAAAAGTGATAAGCCTTATAATTGGCATGAACAATCATAAAACAGATGAACTGCAACAGAACAGTGTAAAAAAGAAACAAGGGAAAGACCTCCATGAAATCCCTCATGGTGTGATATTCTTAAACTCTTAGAGAATTGTGCCATCAAATTGGTTTTGTTTAAGGTAAATCGCTGCATTTTATCCACTGATTCAATGTCCTACATGGTCTCAAATTCCAAAAGTAATGAATCTTGTACACTATTGAAAACTCAGAGCAACAAAATAGGCTTCTCAAGATCTCCTTTCCCACTCTTGTTAGCTTCATTTTACACTCTCTCTTCTCAACAAAATAACAGCTCATAAATGAACTAAAAGGCATCAAATCTCCAACTTTTGAACTTCAACTCCTTGTCAATCCTCATAAAAATTCCATCTTCATAACCAATATTCACAATGCTAACATGCTCTATTTTAAAACATCGATCTAATCTCATTCTCGTCAAGATGTAATTGACCACTTAATCTCTTCCATTAACAGTCCAGAAAATACAAAACACTATCAGCGATAGGTAGAGCCTACATTCAGTGGATTCACAAACAGGGATCAATCAAAATTGAAGAGCAAACCAATTCGTAAGATGGAAAAATATATAAAACCCATAACAACAAGTCCCACATAACTAGAAATTTCATTCAGAACCCTAAACAAACATTCACTGATTTAAAGACAAGGAAAAAAAAACTTACTAAATTTGGCATAAAACCTATAATTAATAACACTAAATGAACAAGATCATTAGAAAAAACAACAAAAACTGAAACATTGTTACGATATATGTAAGGATATGGCTTGGGGCTTACAGTTGCAGGAGACGGGGGCAATAGGAGCAGAAGGGAAAGACCATTTGGTGGAACGAAATTCAGGAGAAGTGAAGAGGGTCTTGATGGGCTCATTGGCAGGGCCTGAGTCACCCAATCCATGAAGCCATAGTACAAAACTACGAGCAGCAGCCATGGAATGCTGTTTATGAGAAGAAGAAGAAGGGTTTTTTGGCTGCAAGAAAACTGATGCTATGAAGATGGCGGTGCTCAAGAGGAGGGTTAATGAAAAGATTGCAATTGGCCTTCTTCTTGCTGTGAGTGTGAGCAGAACCTGATGCATTGTTTTTGGTCTTCCATGGTGACTCCCTTTTTATATTTTTGTTTTGCCAAAACAAAACCGAACCTGTTTTCTCAACGTATTTATTATTTCCCAATTTTATGGGTTTACTTATAAATGAAATAAAAATTGTACGTAATTAAAAGTTTTAACTGATTTCAGCATAGTTATTCAACCCAACCGAGGTTCTTCTGGCAAAGAAGTTGTGTCTCAGGTCAATTTAGAAAAAAAAAAAAATTGAAATTTTAATATTTCACATATAAAAAAATAAAAAATAAACATCACCTAGGTTTTGGGTTGACCTGACAAGTCACTTAGATTTAACCAGAACTAATTACAAATTTAAATTTTATCTGTTTAAAAACTAATTAAAATTATTCAGGTTTCAAATTAACCCACTAGATTGAGTTAAGTTTTATAATCATTTGTACTGGTAATTGAATTTTTGTATAGTAAAAATAATCCTTTTGGACAATTTCTTTTCTATTTTCAAAAGAATCAATCTCTTCTCGTTTAGATAATAAGGTTCCGTGATGAAGTTGTAAAATGGATTAGGTTTTTCATAGGTTGTAATATTAGGTTAGTGTAGTAACTGAGTTTATCACTTAATAAAATATAAGATGAAAATAATATACAAGAAAATAAAAAATGATAGAGAGTTAATATGTAAATATTTTGTGTTTTGTTGAACTTATAAAATTGTTCATGATTATAGTTATATGTTGTTTAAGATTTTATTTTATTATTAATGTAAATATCCAAGATAATTTATATGTATCTCGATTAATCTCAAGGATCCTAAAATTAATGATTATATAAGTGTCTAGTGATCTTAAAAAAACTTAAAATTCATCATCATTAAAAAGAAAATCCAAAATATAATCAAGTTGAACTACCTTTAGGGTTCTAAAATTTATGCATGGTTGCTTGTGTGTTTTAGATTTAGTGTAAAGTTTCATGTAGTTACTAGTACTGTTGTATGGTCCCTTATGTTTGCTGGTATTGTTGTATGGTAGATTAGTTTCTTGCCTTAAGATATGTTCATGGTGACTATTAATTGGGTGTATTTATTCACTCGATTCTTGAAATTTTTTTCATGAAAAAATTGTTGTACTATTGATAAAAAAAATAAAATTGATACTCATTATTATTTGTGGAGCTAGCAATGCATAGAATGAAAAAAAAATAGTGTTTTTAGTGTTATACAACATTTTTTATATAGCAAAAAAATCATTGATTTGTCATGATTGACTATTAATTATTGTGTCATGTCATGATTGGTGAAAATATAAGTGATAGTCAATATTTAACCTTGCTCTACTTAAATAAAAAGTTTGGTGAGTACAAAACTAAAAATATATATTAATATATGTGCACATAGTTGAGAATTTTTCATGGTATTGAGTTGAGACCGAATAATTTTGAAGGTCAAAACAGGAGAAAAAAAGGAGAGGCAATCGTTCGGGCTAGTAGCTTAATTTTATTTTTTTTCAAAGTGTGCCATCATCATGTTTAGTCAAGTCTAAATTCTAAACTCCTTATGATCTTATTCTTATTTTGATCATAGTTGCTTGTGAAGAGAAGCAAATAAAGTTTGAAAAGTTCGAAGTCTTAAAAAAAAAAAAAAAAATACTTAATGTCTTAATTGATCTTCACACTTCAGCGATAGTTGCTTGTCGAGGTTCATGTAAGGAGAGGCAAATAGAGTTTGAAGTCTCAAAAAAAAAAGAACTTAATTTCTTAATTCAAAGTCATAGGAGCTTATAGAGATTGAAGAGACAATCTAATTACATGTGTTTGGTAATTGAAATTGTTTTTTAAAATGATATTTAATAATAATAAAAAAACATAGAAACATAAAATTTATCTCTTCTCTTATAATTGTTAGGGACTAAAATATATAAAAAATAAAGTTTAATGAATAAAATGTAAGCTTTTAAAAAAACAAGGATTAAATTGTAAAAAGAAGCCTCTTGAACAAAAAAAAATATAGAAGATATGCTATTAATTTTTATCCTTGTTTTTATATTTTTACAATTTAGTTTTTTTAGTTTTTAAAATAAATAAATATTATTTTAGTTTTTTTCAAATTTTTGTTAATGCTAATTTATTAATTATCATTTGTTAATTACTAATTATTAAGAGGGTCAACGTGTGGCCACATACCACGAAACGATTGCGGAGACGCCAGCAAGATATAGGAGGGCAAGCCACTGAACAGGCAAGGGCGACCGACACCGAATCTCTGTCACCTCTCCTCGTCTTCTCCCTACTTCGGTAGCTAGGGTAGGGTTATTGACTACTTCATCCATGGCGACATCGAAGCTACAAGCTCTGTGGAATCACCCAGCCGGTCCCAAAACCAGTCAGTTTTCCTTTGCTAAAAAACTTTTGTTTTCTTTCGCTGAATTGTACATTCCAAGCTTAGCTATTCAGAATTTCATCCGATTCGATCCGATCCGCGACTAAAAAATTTTATCACCTGCGATAAGATTGGATTCAGATTTGTGTGTTCTTTACGTTAAACAATCCAATTTAATTCTTTTAATTTCACTCCTCCGTATTTTTTTATTTTTTTTTTATCAATCTTCTCTGTTTTCTTAGAATTATTTTGATAAATATTGGATTGATTTCCATCCCATTATATATTTTAATCCGGGAACAGTTATAATATGATGGCCCAAATCAGCTAAATGGCTTGTCATCAAGAGGGATTATCTCATGTTTGGCTAGCAGCCTCGTGATGGGTTTTGTCCTGAGTAGATAGGTGGTACCCATAGCTTATAAACTGTATAAGCCATCGACTCCTGGTGCGGTATATTGGTAATATTAATATATATATATATATATATATATATATATATATGCTAAAAGAATGTGTTTTTAAGACTCTGAATATATTGGCTGGCGAGGATGCTGTTTGATTTTGATTTCAATAAATATTGTTTGTTGGGTTGGTTTTGCAGTTCATTTTTGGGCACCTACTTTTAAATGGGGTATTAGCATTGCCAATATTGCTGATTTCGCTAAACCTCCGGAAAAACTGTCCTACCCTCAGCAAATAGGTAAATTACCCATCCATCCATGGCTTTGTCTCTTTCATATTTTATGCACTCATATTCCATGTATGTTGTTGTGCATTTTGAGTGTAGGCAAGCCTATAGCTGTCTCTACCTGTCATTCACATCATCTTGCATCACGTTGAGAGCAGAAGCTTATTCTTCTCCTGCCTGATTCGATACTGATAATATTGTATTACTCTATTTTACTCTCACTTTTGTCATTTGGTTGGTTTCCAGCGGTCACTTGTACTGGAGTTATATGGTCACGCTACAGTACTGTAATTACACCAGTAAGTTTTGAGAACCACTAGGTCCTTTTTTTTTTTGTTATGCCTGTGTTTGCGTGTGTGATTTGTATGATGGGTGTTTCTAGCTTTAGCTGTTTAGATTTAGATCCGAACTATATAAGTGTGCTAGTTGCTGAATTTAGGTGAGATGATGAGTGCAATCTGAATTTTGGTGGAGTACTAAATGAAATGTTATACTAGTAACCAGTGATTACTGTTTGTATAGCCTGATCGTATGTATTTGCTCTTTTATAATAAGAGTATGTGGATCGTATGTATTTGCTCTTTTATAATAAGAGTATGTGGATCGTATGTATTTTCTCTTCTATAAGATAACCTGCAAGAGAAGCTTTCATTGGAAAAGGTTGAATTTTATTAGTCATTTTAATTGAATTGGTGTCGTGGGATGATGGATAGGCTACCTTTTAGTGATCCGGTGAGTTTCTTATGGGGAATTTTCCTCCATAGATTAAATGAAAATTGTGTTATTATTTGGTGAGCAGTCACTGGAACTTGATTTGGTTTGATGAATGAATTCCCATCAACATTTGGGAAACGAGAGATAAGCTGGGCAAGGCATTGGATCATGCAATTCTAGTTCTCATCTCATAGGAATAATAGTAACACCTGTGCACATTACTTCTCCGAAATTGAAAATTTGTTAGCAGTTGCTAGTTTCCCATTTCTATGTATATTGTGATCAATCTTTGTTTGCAGTGGAATTTGCTACTGGGAGAGAAAGAAAGAAAAGAAAAGTAATAAGGAATAGTGTATACACATTCTCATTCTCATAGGTGCATGATTTGATGATGAACCAACACAGAGAAGGGAACTGGAAAATAAGAAAAAGAAAGGGCATGGTGTATCTGCTCTTGCACTTCTTCCTTTTTAGTATCATATCAAGGAAAAGAATCTCTGTTTTGGTTGCTAACCCTGAACTTTTTACAAACATTTAAGATAGGATTTGTGCTTGCACGTAGACTGGTGTGGGTCCTTGCATGGTAATGTTTGCATGCTATTGTGTTGGTTGTAAATTTTAGTTGATTTTGATTTTAACCTTTTCCTTTTTTTTGCTCCATATTGCAGAAAAATTGGAATCTATTTAGTGTAAATGTTGCAATGGCTGCAACAGGCATCTACCAACTCAGTCGGAAAATACAGTAAGTTTTTCTTGAATTGTTGTGCATCTTATGGAATCTTGGCAGTAGAAAGTTAGGTTCTCTCTCCTAGTTCAATTATTGCAACGGATAGCTCATCCTGATATGTTGAATCATCCATGATTCTCTTGCTGTACTCTTGTCCGCATTTTTCACTACTGTTATAGGCCATGGCTCGCTGTACAGATTTTTATTCACTTCTTCTACATCTCCAGGCACGATTACTTTTCCGAGGAAGAAGCTGCTGTTGCAAAGGAATGATGATGAAAACCTGCTGTTCTCTTTGATCCTCCTGTAATGAAGTCATTCTGCCTTCTTGCAAGGCTTTGGATAGTTTAGTTATGATTTGAATATGGCGATTGTTGTTGTGCTTTTCAAGCTACAAGTGTTCGCTGTTTCTCATTTCCCCGTGAATTAATAATTTGCAGTTCATCACGTCGATCAAGATTGTTGTTGTGCTTTTCAAGCGACAAGTGTTCACCGTTTCTAATTTCCCTCGAATTAATAATTTGCAGTTTATAACAGTGTGAACCACTGTAAAATTTCACTTCGTAAATTGCTTTCGAATCTTCCATTTTTATTGTCCCTCGAGCTCCATAGGTTCGAACAGCTACTTTGTATGCAATCATGATCTATATCTTTAGAAGTAAGACTATAATAAATATACACCAATAGGTTTTTATAAATGCAGACCATCTGCATGCATCAGTATTGCATCAATCCAAATTTTAACCAGCAGCTTCACAGATAGCATTCGAGTTGTTGATCAAGAAATCAGACACCCACTGATTCACAGATCAATCCTAACATGGTACATCAAAGTTCAGAAAAGTCATGAATTATGTTTACAACATAAAGATCCAACCATCTCCAAGATAACCAGCAAAAAAGAAAAAAAAAACACGAAAACAAAGACGGGGAAAAATTCAGTAATTCAATGATTAAAAAATAGATGTCGCAATCGGTACAAGTTGCAATCAGCTCATTAGAGAGCTACAAAGGTACAAGCTTTTCGCCACTGACACACTTGCCCTCGGTAACTAGTAAGCAAATAGATCATTGGGGAAATTGTCTCTCCAACAAATAGACCATTTTCATAGATCCTATATGTCAAATAATCTGAAGAAAGGATTCCGCGATGTACTAATACTACTCAATTTAACCCTTTTCAACTTCCCATCTCTGGACAGACCTGCTTTTGAATCGGAGTCGCCGTCAAGAGACCAAGCCTAAACTCAAATCCAAAGTGCTTTCATTCAGATCTTGTCGTACCACTTGATTATCATCCTGAGAATGGAGTAAATGTTTGAGCCAAAATTAGATGAAAACTTGCAATTAGAAATTCAAAGCTAAGTAAACTGTGGGTGTCAAGAAGGCGATATGGACTTTTCAAACAAGATATCTTATATGGATGGTAAATAAGAAAAGACCTCATTTTCTTCCATGGGTATATCATTTATGTCAGGTTTTTCTTCAGCGCTGTCACTCTTGGAAACTAGTTCTGCTTTAGGGTCGGTATCATTCAGTTTAGATTCATCATCAACCTTTTCTAAGGCCTCTTGTTCTTCAGCCTCTTTCTTCTGTCTCTCTAGCAGATCAACCTGCGTCGTCAAAGAGCCAAAATAATGGACAATAAGCTAACACAAATGCAAACTAATACTTGAACGGGCCTCATCATTAAAGCATAAATGCATTTTCTGGCTTTTCCAAAAAATGAATTTTTCCATGAAGAAGCCAGAAGTAGAGCTCTTTACAAAGTAGTATTATCTTTCACGATGATTCATCATGGGAAACAAAAATTAGTAACAGGTGTCATTCCAAACAAATCTAAATTAACCTGGTATCATCAACAACCCCCCACATCCCCACATCCCCACCCCCCCAAAAAAAAAAAAAAAAAAAAAAACAGAGAGAGAGAAAAAACCAGCACCACCAAACAATTTTCTACAGTAACACACCAATATCTCTTGAATTTTGACCATTTGATTATTAATCACTTAACTTTTGAAACAAAACTTGGATCCATCACACTAATTTTTGGTAGGAACCAAACCCTTCCACCAGTTTTTGCTAAATTACTTCTGCCGCTTAACAGTATACTTGCCAAGGGCTCTTACCCTTTATTCCCCACTGTCATTCGCCATACCCTTTTTCCACATTTTGATATGTAAGAGCGCATAAATCCAAAAGTTCCCAGTCTCCAAAAGCTCCTAATCAACTGGTTCCTCCATAACACAATGGAAATATATGGTTCCATGCACGAAGATCCATAAGCTTCCGTGAAATAAAAACACTACACGGAGAAGCTTCTGCTCTTCCATTTAGCTTTCCAATGAAATTCAAGTATCACACCAGTGTGCTCAAGTTTACACAAGGCCCTCAAAAACAGAGGTTTCCACCCTTAAGGAGGTTCCAGACAGCTTCTCATATTTTCCTTCGGTAAATAAAAAAAAATAGTAAAAAAAGTACAGTTTCCAGACCTTGCACTCTCCTATCAAAATTTCATTTCACTGCATCTCTATCAACAACAACTTCAACCCAGTCACTGCTTGGCCCGCAGGTCAAGCAAACCATCAAACAATTAAAAACCACTCTCCTTATGTGCATCAAATACACCAATGTTTTAAAAGTGTGCAACAAATAGAACAAAAGAAAAACTGACAAGAATTTTGTCCATGCAACTGTTTCAAAATGAGTGGTAAGACCATATTCATGCCACCATGCAAGCACCATGTCTTGGAAAGCTAGAAGAATGACGAGCATAGAGCTTGTTTCTAAAGATGCATAGTTTTGTAGCCCTATACATATGATGTAAGACTGGATTACTTCAATCTTATAAAGATACCCATAGTGTATAAAATTTTAAGGCACGCCGTGTCAAATCCATTGAATCACTTTTGTAAGACAGATAATGTCATGCATATATCTTGACATTCCAATAATGATCTATCACCACTTAAACTTAAACTAGGAAGTCAAGTTGCAGGTTCTTGACTTGCTATAGCATTAATTCACAAACTGACCAAACAATCAATACACAGAATTGAACAATAATTTCTGCCACTGCCTTGTGATTTAAAAATCTATAGCATTCCTGTGACAATACCCACAATAATTCTAGGCACGCTAGATCATCATTTACAAGCTCAGTTTCTCTTATTCTTAGGGATAAGAGCAATTCAATTCAATAAGGACAAGAAAACTGACTCTAAAAATCTCTCCAAAGAAGGCCTTTTGTTGATTACTTCAAGGCATTCCAATTTCCAGAGCCTTCTTGAACATAGCTTGGAACATGAGGGTGATTACATTTATAGAGATTATGATGCTGAACTGTATTTTCCAAAATATGGTATTTGTACAGCTGAATCTACCAGCTCCTTGTCCTTATAACCATTCAAATAAATTAAGAAGTGACAACAAAGCACCTGCAAGGGCATGGGTACCTTACACTTTAAAGTAAAAGAAAATATCCTGAAGTTAGTTGACATATATGCTAGCAACTCAGACAAACCCAAGTTCCAATTGAACCATTGAGTGCATCCACTGATGCCTGACTTGGACCACCAGCACTTCCTCTAGCTTATCCAGTGTTTATCCAGAATCCTAGTTTACCCTTTTGTTTGCACTAAGTGAATGAAAAAATGAAAAACACACATGATCAGCATAAACATGATTTTGTTCTCGCATTCATTTCAGCTGAACAATATTCTACTTTCCATGCTGAGTTATTATGAATCATGAAAGAGAAGTAAAAATCCAACAGCCAAAATCCAACAGCATTGATGGCTAAATAACATGGACTTCAGAAGGACTTGGTCACGCAAAACACAACACAGCTGATCAAGCCAACCTTAGTCGCACCCATCTAGAATCTAAACCAAAATCTAACTATACTGATTACCACACAGCCAATCATATCAAAACCCATTCAAGTTTTTTTTAATCAGATGCATCCTTTAAAGTCTTTATAACTGTGACTACCTGGCATGTACTTGTCACTATCCAACAATGTAATGCTCCTCACAACTAACTGACCAAGGAAAACATTTTGGGACCAGGAGAATATTACTAGCTGTAAACCCACCAATGGAATGAGAATGGAGTCTATACCCTAGTACATGTCTGAAAAATCTAGAAAACAATGTCACATGGTTAAAGTATCTCAACATCACAATCTACAAATTCTACTAAAGAAGAAATCTTTCACCGCCAAGTCCACATTGTCCTAAGGTGATTGAGAACTATAACTCTGAAATCCTACTAAAGTCGCAATCTTTCTCGCTATCAAGCCCAAACCATCCTCGCATAACTTCAAAATCATCATCGGGACGACTTGTTAACTCAAAGATCCTTTAGATTTTCCAAAGGAAACATCAAAACAAGCAAGCAAAAATACAAAACTGCAGAAAAATAAAAACTTTCAAAAAGCCCGACCCACAATTTCATGAAATCCTAACAATCTTACAAAACCCATTAACAATTTACTCCAAAATCTCTACTTCTGACTACCAAAACAAAACCACTGTTCATCCAGAACCCAGATCTAAATCGGCCAATCCAGTTACACACGACCCCAAATAATTTCTAAAATCAAAATCCCAAAAATATAAAATAATTAGCCCAATCGAAACCAAACCAAAAGGGGGGGAAAGGTACCGGAATGTATTTGAATTTACGCCTGGGAGGCTCATCGGGGGCGTCGCCGTTGGAGAGATTAGCATTGTTTTTATTATCATCATTGTTGCTGTTACCGTTGTTGTTAGTGGCAGGAGAAGGAGAAGAAGAACCGTTGGATTGAGACAAAGGGGTCCACTTATAAAGCAAGAGATGGGAGCCGTTATTACCGTTAGAAGAGCTTGAATTGTTAGCAGCTGCAGTGCCATTACTAATAGCGTTATGGTGATGCGAATGAGTGTTGTTATGGTTTGATGAAGATGACGGAGGGGTTACGTGGACCCATCTCTTCTTCCACTTCCTAACCGGCCCGCTGAACACCGTGGCCGGCCCGTACCGAGTCGAAGATCTCCCCAGCCGCGCCCCGACTCCTTCCATTATTTCTTTCAAATCGGTGCCGGATCGCGCACCCGCTACTCCAAAACTAGGTATTAATCTTTTTCTTTGTATTTTCTGTTCTTGTAGAGTTGATTAAAGAGGAAAAAAAATAAAAAATTTCTTCTCTTTGAAATTGGCTTCTTGGCTTCTTCTTGCCTCCTCTCTTCTTTATTTTTCTTGAAACGAATATAGGCAGAGAGGACGGACAGCTGGGTTTTCGGTTTCGGGTTCGGGTTTTCGGGTATGGATATTGACTTCAGGGGCACTTTCTAGGATGGAGATGTAAGGTTTATTAATTGGTGATTTTTTGGATTTTTATTTCTTTTTAGAAATAGATGCTGATATATAAGGTTTTATAAGTGGTTTTAGTATAATTGTTAAATTCGAGAGGCTCGTTAGTTAATTTTAAAAAATTTAGAATTTAAATTATATCTTTTATTAGTTCAAGTTAAATATTAATGATAAATTAGGTTAATTCGATTATTTTTTATATATAATTTAATTGATAAGTTAAAACTTAATTATTTAATTGGTAAGTATAAACTTGATTATAAATATAAACAAAGAATCAAATATAAAAAAAAAATTATATTTTATAAAATAAACTCTCGGATTTATATATATATTTTTATTTTTTGCAGTCTAGCATCAAATAGATTATAGGAGTCTTTAAAAGTGATAATGATTATTTTTAAAATATTTTTTGTTTATAAATACATTAAAATAATACTTTTTTATTTTTAAAAAATTATTTTTCATATAAGTACATCAAAACAATTTAAAAATATAAAAAATTTAGATAAAAAAATTAAAAATTTATTCAACCCTTGTTTAAAACACAATGTCAAATGGTGACTATAATAATTATAGTTTTTAAACTTGACCCGACCTAGTGAGTTAATTGGAATTTGGCTAATCAAGGGTTGAAATCGGGTCAGGTTTAGGAAAAAAATAAGAAAATTAAAAAACTCGGTTGACCCGACAGGTTAAACTAGCAAGATCTGGTAAAAAATCTGTTTGTAACCCGTTGACTATTTATTTTTTAAAACTAAAACCACATCATTTTGATTTATAAAAAATTAGAATTTTTTGAATAATCTAAATTTTAAGTCTGTTCGAGCATCAACTCAGATTTTAAAACTTTCATAATAAGTATAAACTTTAGCTATTCATGAGGCATTTACCTCTAAAGTTTAAGTCATAGATCACATGAGTATTGAATTATTTAAATGAGTATTTCCTTGTATAAAATGATGGGATCAATGGAGTATTGAATTGCTTAAATGAGTATTAATTTCCTTGTATAAAATGATGGGATTGCACTTCAACACTCTTTAGGTATAAGTTTGGTACATCTTCGGGTAACACTTATCCGAGATTAGTATTACTAGAAGATGAGAGGTGAAACTAGAAGAAGAATGCGACCCATGGCTGTTTTTGAGCTCAAAATAATCTATGAAGTTTAATAGTTTTTTTTTTTTCATTTAAAAATTTCGTTTTTTATATTAAATTACCCATTTTAGTTAGCAAAAAATAACAATTTAATGCAGAATATATGACTATTTTTTTAGTTTTTTTATGTGGAAATAATTTTTGTATCTCAATATGTTTTTTTAGCCACATCAAATATATTTACAAAGAGTGAAAAAATCAAATTAAAAGTATTTGATTAAAAAAAATATTTATTTATAAAGGTGCTGGTAGATTAATTTGAAAAGGTACATAAAAAATTGTTATGAGGATGGTAAATGTTGCTTTTCAAAATATTTTTTGTTTGAAAATATATTAAAATATATTTTTTTAACATTAACAAATCAAAACGATAAAAAATACTAAAAATTCATAAAAATATAGTTGGATCGCAATACTAAATAATCTATACATGAATAACTAGTATGATCAATACATATTATCTGTCAAATTTCTTTCTATTAGTCTATGTTGTGATTGTTATTGTTTAATTTCAAATATTTTTTTTCATTAAAATCCTCTTATTGATTTTAAAACAATAAAAAAATATTTATTTTTTTAATTACATATATAAAAAAACTAAATCAAATTGAATTAATGAATCAATGAGTACAGTAAAGTTCATAAAAAATAATTTAACTAAAAACTCATTAATCAAAGTCTATTTGAACTTATTTAATTTATTACTTATTTAATTTTAATAAATATAAAATTAATAAATAAATATAATTCCTTTTGGGCTCAATTTAATTTGATTCAAAATTTTTAAAAAATTATTTTAATTAAAGTTTTTACGGATACGACTCCCGGTGTAAAACGTATGACAAAAAGGGCTGTAAAAGATAATAGGCGGGCCGGCAACCTATTCCAAGCAAAGGTCCAATGGGCCTTTTAATGGAAACCAAGGAAAGAATCGAATAACAATCTTTAGGCGGCTGAGATGTTTCTTCCACCACCACCACCACCACCACCAAGATCTCTTCGTATAAATAGCAGCCTTCAGCACTAGGGTTTTATCTACGCTTCCACAAATTTTCTCTGCTAGGTCTGTCTGTCTGATCTCCTTCCTTTGTTCATCTTCTTTCATTTATGTTGCATAGTATAGTATATGAACTGTTTAGGTCTAAGCTAAGCTACATGTACCAAGGGGAGGTGTTAAAAAAATGGCCTTCTCCTTGTTGCCAAAGCGGCTGTAGCTATATCAATCTAACTGGCTGAGAAGCTAACTGGCCGGCTATTGTGTGAGATTGATTTTCTATCTCCGATCGATAGATCTGCTTACCGAGCTTCTCACATTCTTTTTCATTTTCTTCTTGTTTTGTTTATTTTCTGTCTTTTTTTCTTTGGCATTTGCAGAAAGAAAGAAGAGGAGGGAGAGAAGAGGGAAATGGCTTAGGATTTAGCCTTTTTCAGAGACCCTTCTCTTAAATTGATCAATCGTCACTTTCCAGGCTCCCTGCTTCGAATTTCTCAGCAGTGAGCGTCTATCCGTGACTACATTTATTCCTCTCAAGTTTCTCTCTTTCTTTTTGTTACTTTTTCCTCGATCTGGTGTTAACCTTAAACAATAACCATGTTCTATAACAATAAAAGGTCACTCGATTTGTGATTTGATATGATCAGACTTGTCTAGTTCAGCTTTCCTTGGGTTATTGTAAAACTGAAACATTTCCTGGTGGAGGGACAAGAGCAGCCCAGATGTTGTGGTTGCTGGTTAGGCATGCTGGGGTTCCAAGGATTATGGCATTAAGTGAGAAACAAAGAGGTGGAGGAACATTTTTAAACGGCAGGTTAACATTATTGATTACTGATGAATAAATTTGGACCCTTGAAATTGTCTCTGAATTATCATCATTACCTGAAATTCAGCTGAAGCAACTTAAAACTATCCGAAGGAATATGAAAGCTAAAAATCCCAGAAGATGAATGAGTTCATGCTCAAAAAAGGTCTCAACTTTTCACAAGTTCAGGTCGAACGCCTTTGAAAATGATTGATTTCCCTAAATCTTGTTCTTCATATGGACAACAGAACTACCTGTTGGACTCCTACTAATTATCGTTTAATCCAGTGTTCGAGAGAACATTCTGTTAAAATAGGATGAAGAACATAGTGAGGCATTTTGCCCTTTCAAAGTTCAGACCTGGCTTACAATTTTGTTGTATTCCATCGTTCAGATGATGATGGCATTGATTGATTCTAGCCGGTCCAAGGCCAAAGAAGTTTATGAACAAGAAGAAGAGAGCATAATGGTCACAGAGATAAAAAGAGAGGCATTCCATCGAGTGCTGTATATAGCAATTACTGTTTACATAAACAAAATAGAAAGCCATTTGAAGAGCAAGGATGCCTCGCAAGAACTTGTATCTGCTTGCCAGAGTCACGTTAGATAGTATGAACATGGATACTCCTAGCCATGCTTTTAGTCATCTATTTTGCCTTCGGTCAATGGAAGGTTGTCTTGCTGCTTGCATACCTGGGATTGCAAATATAGGTCTATCGTCTCTAAAGGAATAAACCTTCATGTACAGACACAGTAAGAAACTCATCAGGGAGACTCTCTACCCTAAGATTGGAATAGATCCGCTTTCCTTGAGATTGTCGAAAAAGTCTCGGACAGCATTCTGTTCTGCTCTCAACCTCTCCCAAGATTTTCTCAAATATACTCTTTTTAACACGACACCAACATACAATATAAATTTGAATAGTAAAATTATAAGTAATTTTTTAAATTAATTATATATTAATAATTTTATTTAAAAAATTAAATTACATTAAAAATTGATAAAATAAGTCAACAATATTATAATCAATTGATCTAAATAAAATAAAAGAGATAAATGATATGAATTAATAACTTAATGATATGAAAAAATAAAAAATTTCACAACAAAATTTCTTAATACATGAAAATCATTAAAAGATAGGAAGCTCATATAAATCTAGTGACAACTTAATTATTCTCATCACAGTAAGTGTTGATAGACCTTTTTTGGATTACAAGCTAATAAGTTTAAATTAGTAATTATCTAATATAAATTTAATAATAAAATAAACCTCTAAACAATATCTAATACACTAGAAAAAAAATTCAAATTAAAAATAATTATTTAAATTAAATAAATAAAGTAGAATAACAAAAATCTTCATGTAGCCTGAATCTTTAATTTTTGTATATTCTTGGCAGATTTAAGTCTTAATTTCAAATATATCATTCTCTCTTGTTTGGATGAATTATTTGGCGTACAATATATAGTTGGAAAAATTTCAAATACCTAGTTTTTATACCAACTATAATTGAAGCAAAATTCCACTAGTAGCTCTAGATATGTCTTAAACAGTACACAAATGTATTGTTTGATATATTTGACAATATTAATTTGCTAAATTTGACATTCTGAAATATTATGTTCCGTAACTCTATATGACCTGAAAATTTACCACAATATATTTTCATGTATCTAATATTTTCTTGTAAAATTTTAGTCTCATTCAATATATGGTTTGAAAGATATATTCAATCTCGCAAGATAAGTTAGCAGATATTTTAAAGCTAAATTTGAACCTAACTTAGTTCATATTATAAATTCAGTACACTCATAAAATCATATTAAATTTACTAATTTTATCAATTTTACATAAATTAAATCTGATTTAACTGATTTTTAATTTTTAATTTGATGTAACACGTTAAAATTTAATTTGTAAAATCTTACAATTTTACGACTTGATTTTGACAACCTTGCCCTCTCCTATCAGCCTAAACCCATCTTTCATCAATTAAAGAGATAAATAGTGCGTGCGTGAAGTACAAGCACAAGCCTCGCCAACTACATCAGCTTTAACATCAACCTATTGGATTTATGGACCTTTTGTCCCTAAATAATCTAGCCTTGATCATATCCCTTAATACAAGGGATATCTTCTTTTATTTCAAGAACTCCATATTCTTTCTTGTTGCAAGCGCATATTTGCTACAGTCTTCTCAGACTTTTCACCTTCTCAAATATCAGAAGGTCCTAACTCCTTTAAGAGGCTCTTTGATGGATTTTCGCATGCAAATAAATGAAAAACAGGTTTTAGTTTCTACAAAATCGAAGTTCGTATAAGATCCGATGTAAAAATTATAAATTATTCAGCTATAGATCTCACTCGCATGCGTCTTACAGGCACCATCCCTCCAGAAATGAGAGATCTATCTTTTCTTGGCTGGCCAGGGCTTGGAAGCAGCAGTTTTCATGGCTCTATATCCCCACTGAGCTGGCTAAACCGAATCGCTTGAAGTGCATCAGCTTTTCATTCAATGACTTCATGGGGGAGATCATCCCACCATGGATGGGGTCCTTCACGAACTATTTCACAGGTTCCATCCCACAATCACAAGGCTATACAGCAAAGTTAGAGGCTATGGACTCTTGTCTGCCATAACTTGAAAGAGATAAACATCGTCAACATGTATACTATGGTATGTATCTAGTACTCTACGTGTTAGAGAATAATATAAATAATATTCTAGGATTTCTGGGGTGAGATGGTTTTTGATATGGTATCAGAACCTTGATGGTTTATAGTGATCACGAGTTCGAATCTCATTATTTTTATTTATTTGATAAAAATTAAGCACAAGGTAATGTAGATCTGAATAAGTTTCAAGTCCAAAAAGCTTTTACTTAAAGAAATGTGCTAAAAAATAATGTAAATCATATTTTAAAATCTCACCTAATAACTTAAACTTTTAGGTTAAAATGATTATTTGACGCTATAATCATAGGCATTCAACAATAAAAGATCCCAGGACTCATGATCATTTATGGCTTGGAGCATCATTTTTCAAACGAACGACTGGGATACTCTGTATTAACTTTAAATTATAAATTATCAGTCGATCATCATCAAGTCTTGAAATCATTTAGTGTAATTAAACTAAAAAGAATTGCACAGAGACAGAGAACAAAACTGATTTGCCACTTCTGGATACATGTTGATGTTTGCTTTCTTTAATTAGTGTCTATTTGAAAGTACAATGGAAGATTTTTTTTAAATTGTTTTTAGTTTGTAAATATATTAAAATATTTTTTTAAAAAAATTATTTTAATTTAAAACAATCCAAAAAAAAAAAAGAACTTAATTCAAAACTAAAAAAACTTCATAATTTTTTAAAACTACATTCTAACCACAGTAACAAACACCCCAACATACTTAATTTTTGGTGTAATATACATTCATAACAGCAATGATTGCAAAATTGTTTATTTATTTACAATGACAACGTTCAAATTATGATATAGTAGAAAGCAAAATTAAGGGTTCATTCGTATTCATCCCACCTTCAATCCAATCACCTTCAAACCCAGACTCCTCCCACCTTAACTCTTACAGATGGGAGGTAATTATATATTTCCCTATACAGAATGCACAAAACCAAACTTAATTTACTCGTGGCCTTTGCCTTTGCCTAGCTGAAGAGCTGTGCTAGCTCGCTACCAAATCAAAGCAATCCTCTTGAAACTAATTTAACAACGATCATGATGATCACCTATCAATGCCATCGCTTCTGAATGCAGCAGTCAAATGGCTAACTCCCGAACCACCCTTCCTTGCCAAATCATCTTTGCAATGGTAAGCTCTCACAGGCAAAGGCTCAAACCCAGCAACTCTTCTTGCAGAAATGACCTCATGATCAGATTTTTTTCCCTTTCTTCTACTTGCCACTTCATTTGTTGTCCGCTTGTAGTGACCAAACCACTTCGCCTCCATGTATCCATATCGCCTCCAAGGTGCTACAGGCATTCCCACTCCTTTCATTGATTCTCTCATTGCATTGCACATCAATCTCACAATCTGCTTGACCTCCTCGGGCTTCCCAATGTACACTCGTGGAAAAACTTGAAGCAATTCAGTATAATGGCTGGTGGGCCGGGCAATTATGAACCCCCCTGCTAAAAGAACTTCAACAATGTAGCGTTTTCCACTAACATTCACGTCTACGTACTCGTAATCTCCTGCTGGATGCCTCCCGAACTTCTCCCACCTTGATTTGCATAGACCTGGAGCCATTCACAAGAACAGATTAAATAAGAACAATGTGTGATTTCTGACCACGAAACGCTGTATTGCTGCGAAAAATCTGCAATAATTGCTATACATATATGGGAAAAATGTACTAACCAGCATCAAAGCCTCGGTCACGTAAATGCGACATCAATCCACGCTTGAAGTCGAGGTGGGACGACAATGAGGATCTTTCTCCTATGATACCACATGCCAGTTCTGTCTCTTTGCGAATCTTTTGTCTGACATCATCATCATCTTCAATGCTATTTAGCAAATTCTCCAACGTATCCTTGGTTTCAGAATAAGAGCAATTATCCAATGACTCATCATGTTGATCAATTCCGTGTTTTGATTGTGGACGATGATGATCTTTCTGATCTTGATGAGCAAGATTATCATCTTCCTTCTTGTCGTGATCTCCTCCGCCTCTAAATTGATTCCTATACTCTCTCTCAATAAAAGAATTGACAAGATCGGAAAGATCTGCAGAATTGTTGTCAGGAGAGTAGTGCTCGCTCCCACTACTCTCGCAAAGCCTAATAGCCCGAGATGCCTCGTTGAAAGCTGCAGCTACCCTCTTGAACCTCACTGGACCGGTTTTAGCCATTTTTGTCTCACCGCTATATAAATCCAGTTACCCTTTTCTTTATATATACTCTTGACCTCCCCTTTTCTTGAGAACGATTGAAGTAGCTAGATGTCTACAAAGCACGGAATCTGGAAAGGGCTTGATGTCTGCAGGTGAACTTTTATCTGAGACTTAAAAGAAGATCAAGATGGTGTAAATTGAGATGAGGAAATGATGTTGTAAATGGTACAAAGATGTCGATACTATGGTGATATATATATATATATATATATATACAGAAACTGGCAAGAGAAGGGTAAAAGTGTGTGGGTGAGACTATACGACAGTTTCGTCGATGCATGCGGGCTTGATTATGCTAACCTTCGATGAATCTCTCTGCTACTTCGAGTCTAGGTTCATGCCTAACCATTGATGGTTGCATGTATTTTCTCCACATCCAACCCTGCTTACTTAAAAAGGTTAATGCCCAAGAATTAATTATTAAAATGATGTGGCTTTTCAAGGATTAATTACTAAAATGATGTGGATTGCATGTTGATTACCTCGGGCAAATTTATTTCTTCCTAATTAATCTTTTAATTAATTAAAAAGTTTCTAACTGGGTTTTAATTAGAAGAAGCTTGCGTGTTGCATGCGTATAACACTGATATATTATCCCTTGATGAGTACATAAAACTGTTATTAAATGTTCTTGAATGCAATATACTGATACGCGAGTGTATTTTTTATAAAATAATATGAAGAATGTATTTAATTTTGATAATTTGGATAAATATGTCGGTCGTGTGCGTTCAAGATGAAGTTTTAATGTCTACTGGCTCCCATTTCTGATTGGCTGACGTACTGGACCCATTCACCAATAGTATAGTAATGAGGCCATGCTAATGCCATAATTTGGAAGGAGATCGGATCCATGACCAGCAATGGAGCCGCCGTCGACACTGCTTAGACTTGACTAATCAAGGATTAATTGCCCACCTCCTATGATTATAATGAATGTCAACATTATAACGTAAGTTGTTAAATCTAGGTGTACTTGACTTGAGGAGTTAATTTGAAAATTTTGTTATTCAAATTAAATTTTTAATTGAATTAAATATAATATTAATAGAATAAAATCTGGTTAGTCTAATTAAGAAAAGATAAAATAATAATATTTTAATAAAAATAGTTGCTTGAGTTGATCAATTCATCAAAAAAAAAAAAAAACAACAAGATAATATTGTTTTAAGAAAAAAAAATTTATCAAGAGATGGCTTAAATTTATCTGTAAATATGGTTAACCTAACTAAATTTTATATAACTTAATTAATCTGTTTAAATTCAAATGTTTTTTTAAAATAAAATAATAATATTTTAATAAAAATAATTGATATAGAAAACTCTACTGAGTCATAAAAAAAATACAAAATAATATTATTAAAAAATTAATAATATATTCAACATAACTCGAGTTGATTAGTAAATACTATTTCGAGACATTCCCAAAATTGAATATGATAAATGTGTTTTTGGATGCGGAAAATAGTCGCATGAATGGAGTGTAGGTGAGGAAGCATTGAGAAATAATTAGCTATCCATGTTTAAGCAAGCCAAGGAATAGGACTAGGAATAGGAATAAGAACAAAAATAGGAATAGGATGCATGTCCAGGTTCAATGAATCTGATCACTCCACGGAGTTCCTTCCTGACCACGTTCAATGAACTTAATTATCGGTTTCCCTCATCTCCCACGTGCTGATGAGTACTTGCTACTGCTCGGTACTTAATTTCGAGTCAATCATTTAAGTTAATTTAACGGTGGTTTTGTTCTTCATGAAATATCTTATGGATGAAAAATGTTTTATACGTAAAAACATTTCTCATAACATATTTTACTTGTAAATTTTATTTAATATTTGACTTAAGAAATATAATATTAAAAAATATTATTATATAAAATAAGATAATGAGATGATAATTGTCATGGTGATAATATTTAACTTAAAAAGTATTATTAAAAATATTATTTAATATTTGACTTAAGATAGTGAGATGATGATTGTCATGGTGATAATAATAATAATTGTGGTTGGAGGATGGTTGTAATAAAGAGCGGAGCTAGGATTATTTATTAGGGGAAGTCATAATTAATATAATAAAATATAATATTTATTTTAATTTATCATACATGAGCTGTAAAAAAAACCTTTTATAATTTAGTTTAGTTTTATTCAAATAATTTATTATAAATATATAATAATCTTTGTATAAGATAAAAGATTCAAAGTAATATCAAATTGAGTCAAAGTAACGAAGTTAATTTCATATTCATAATATATTCATCACTTTAATGTTATGGTCTTTATACCTATCAAATATAAACATACAAAATATATAAGAAATATTAGTTAAAGTGAAGTATTATTTATGTTCGATAAACTTTGAAATAAAGCAAAAAATAATAAAAAATGATTCTCACTAATCAACACGAGTTCTTTGTAAACTGAAGTGCATTGGAATTGCTCAACTATAACTTTAACATTACACGTTGGAGTTGGTTCACTAGGTTGTGAGTTATCAATATTTTTTTAAAAAAAATAAATCAAATTCTTCTTATTTTGTTCATGGTTCAACCTAAAATTAAAACATATATCGTGAGAAAAAATTAATAATTTGGATGGCTCTGTTAAACACAAAACATAAAAAAATCCAAGTATAATAAAAACAAACCAATAAAATATATCTAATTAATTAGAAAAAAAAAACATTATAAAAAGAATTTAAAAAATAATTGGTAAAACTAACAGATCTGAGAATAAAATAAAGTGAAAATGGTGGAATTATAAAAAAAAAACTCATCAAATTATTAACAAACATCTCAAAATAAAACAAAAATAGATTTTAAATTTAAATTATCTTATTTTATTTCATGAAAAATAAATTAATTAATTGCTCTGCTTTAATTTTTCCGTTGAAAAAAGTTACTTGTAATTTATATTTTTATTTCTGTTTATGACTAACTGCAGAATTTATTGCGCAAAGTAATAATTTTATATTTACATTATTTATATTAGGGCTGCGCATATTAATTCAAAAAAAATCAAATTGAAAAATCATATTTAATTACCGTAAGAAAACTTACATTTGTAGAATAAAAAACCTCCTCCAAACTTATATATAGGGGGGGCCAGGCCCCTGCTTACCCCTTTCCTTCCGCCCCTAGTTGTAGTGATAGTGAGATGAGAGTGGTAATTAAAGTGGTTGGATAGTAATTTAAATTGATTATTATCGGTGTAATAGTTTATAAAATTTCAAGAGTTAAAAATATTTTTTGATAAATAAATTAGGTTTGAAGGTTGATTGTAAAATATTTGATGTTAACCAGTTTTTCTATAAGGTATTTTATGGGAGACAAATACAGGAAAATATTTTCTGAAAACAAACATAGGAAAAAAAATATTTTTCTGTCAAATATTTTACACAAAATAAACAAAACCTAATTAACACTGATTTATATGCTCATGCTATGCTTTGATGGACCAATTTTTTTTTTTTTAAATATGAGTTCTCACATAATTCTTTGACATTATTATTAAACCTAAAAATATATTTGTCTTAAAAAATTTTCTATTAAGATATTTTTTTTACTAACATATCTCTTGTTTATCCTAATAAATACAAGGTTTCCAAATAAAATTATTGTTTATTAACCAAAAAGATAATTTTCATTCTGAAAAGGTATAAAATGATATATGTTTTATTTTTAAAATCAGCACATTAAAAAGATCTAAAATATATAAAAAAATTAATTTTTAATAAAAAAATTTAAATTTTTAAAAAATATAGGTTGATACGTGTTTTTAAACACTCTAATAATAAAATCATATTCAAAATTTATTAATAGTTTTTTTAAAAAAATTACATTGAGCATGACCTATTATTAGCAGGCCAGGCCAACACTCTTGACCTATATATATATATATATATATATATATATATATATATATATATATATATATATATATATATATAGAGGATACATGATCATCCTTTTTTTTTTTTTTTTAGAAAAAAAAATATATTGTTATTAAGCTACGACTCACAATTGTTATCAAAATGATTAAACAAATATGTTACACCATAAGAAACCCCATATATTTTAGTATAATAGTGCAATTTTCTTTCATCTAATACTATTTAATACAAAGCTGAATTAATAGGTAGTTTACTATCCATCATAATTATAATAATAACCTCTTAAATTTTGTTATTTTAAAAAAGAATATATATATATATATATATATATATATATATATATATATATATATATATATATATTAAAGTTGATGCTGAGCTTAAACCAGTGATAAGTGGTGCATGAGGCTCTTATAATTATGGGTATTTAAAAATGTGATAATAATTGCGGTTTAAAGTATTTTTTATTTAAAAATATTTATAAATATATTTTTAAAAATAATTATTTTTGACATCAGTACATCAAAATAATATTAAAATATTAAAAAAATAATTTTAAACAATTATTTTTAAATTTTTTAAGAAACACAGTTTAAATTGTGTTTTCAAACTCTATCTAACAAAATAACAAACATAAACAGATTTTTGAGTGTGCAGAACACCTAGGATATGATTTTTAAATTTTTTTTTATGTATTAATATAAAAATAATTTTTTAAAAAATAAAAAATATATTATTTTAATATATTTTTAAATAAAAAATATTTTGAAAGATAATTTTTACTATATTTATAAATAATGAATGTTGATGAATATGATGTAATGCCTTTTCTAAAAATGATATATAATTGACAATAAATTATTTTTAATTTTTTTTTTAATATTATTATATAAAAATCACAAAAAATACTTAAAACATTAATTTTAATGTTTCTTTAGTGGTAGATTCAATTTAAGAATAGATTTGGAAAAAAAAATGTATAGTTTGTCTTTTCCAATTCAAGTAAGAACGGATTCATATAAGTTTCAGATCTTGGATTTAAAAGGGGGGAATCCCAATAAAAACAAACCTAAAAGATATTTGTTTTATTTCAAGATTAAAAAAAATTCTCAAATAATCTTTCATCTAATTTCAAGGTTTTTCATTCATATATTCATCAGATTAATTTTTTTCCCTAAAAAAACATTTTATCACAAATCATGGTTTGAAAAATTTTAATAGTTTATGAATAAAATTAATATAAAAATAATTAATTTACAAAATTGAGAATGTCATAATAATTTGAAGCATTGCTCTAGAAAACAAAACAAAAGGAAGGGAAGGGAAGGAGCGGGATCTCTTCCTCTCTCTCTCTCTCTGTTTTTTTTTTTTTTTTTTTTCCTGGTTCCGCCGCTGCCGCTTCCGCCTTGGCCCTTCGTGCCTATAAATACCCTTTGTCTCGAAATGCAGAAAAGAGAATCTTCCTCCCCTCCCCTCCCCTTACCCTCTTCCTCCCCTGCTCGCCTGGTTATTAATTTATTTATTTAGCAGCTGTCATCAGCAACAGCATCCTCCTCCTCTTGCTTTTAACCACCTGAAGGTTTTTTTTAATACACACACACACACACACACACACACACACATATATATATATGCTTTATTTATTTATTTATTTATTCTGAATTATTTTTAGGATTAATTAATGGGATTGGATTGTATCTTATTGTTATTTTTTAGAATTAAAAACAATCTTTATTTTTTTATTTTTGGGCTGCTGAATCTGCAGGCACTCGATCTGATAACAGGGATTTCGCTCAATCTTCTTGAAGTAGAAGGGTTTTGGCGAGAATGGCTGAAGGAGGAACATCGAGTTTCTGGGGTCCTGTAACGTCCACGACGGATTGTTGTGAGAAGAATTATGCCTATTCTTCATATATTGCTGAGTTACACAACACCATTTCTAACATTCCATGCATTGTTTTGGCACTCGTGGGTCTCATAAATGCGCTGAGGCAACGGTTTGAGAAGAGATTTAGTGTTCTTCACATATCTAACATGATTCTTGCTATTGGCAGCATGATCTTCCACGCCACTTTGCAACGTGTGTAAGTATCACTCCCCATCTCTTATTCAACAATTTTAAAGCTTTTTCATGCTTCTTGTTGGTATAACATCTGATAGCTTAAAAAAAGGAAAATCTCAAAACAATGCAATGCATGAAGTTGTGGAATTTATTCGGGATTTCCCTGGTAAATAAAACTCGATTCAATTTGTTTTTATTTTCTGTTGGATTTATATTGAAAATGCAGAATTTATAGCAGTACTCCATTACTACTTTTTTTTGTCCTCGTCGGTGTATAGTCACAGGATGCAAGTTGAACCGTTGCTTGCCTTTTGTTTGGTTAAGGCTCCTTCCTTTTTTGTATCCATGCATGAGCTAAAAAGGATGTGACTATGTGAGCATTGGTGTTTTGTATACATCAGTAGGGTTACTGTAGGATAGGTTGTGGAGAAAGCATTTGAATGGTGAGACAGAGAGAACTCATTACGAGCTGAGCTTGTGGAGCCATGGTGGCTGTGAACTTGTGTGTGACTTACCATGTGAGAAACGTTTGTGCTGTATTAATTACAGTGCAAGCTTCTTATTTGCACTGTGAAGGCGAGTAAATTCAAAATTGTATTTTTTTCCTTGTTTGAGCCGTGAATAGACAAGACATTTTCTTACCAAAAGTTTATTTAGGTTGTATGCTTGTGTTATTTTCCATATCCAGGAGTCAACTCCTATTCTCCCCTCCCTCTTAAAGGATTAGATGATGTTTGATTGAGTGACGCCAATATTCCATTGTAGCAGTTGAGGGAATTTTTTGGAAATTTAGGACAGTCCCTTTTACATGAGTTATATGCATGAATAGACATGTCTGGTTAAAAGAGCTATGCATGCCTAAGATAAAAATGGTTAAAAGCTCCGTGGCCATTACTGCAATACATTCATATGCTCGTTGGAATACAATCTACTAACACTTAGAAATGACACCCCTCAATCAACAACCTCTCTATCTTTCTACACTATTTATGCTTATCTATAAAGAGTGAGGATTCATGCTTGAAGATGATGGTTGAAATTTGTTTCCAGGCAACAGCAGAGTGATGAAACCCCCATGGTATGGGAGATGCTCCTGTATATGTACATCCTCTACTCACCAGATTGGCACTATCGCAGTACAATGCCCATCTTCCTCTTTCTGTATGGTGTTGTTTTTGCTGCAGTCCATTCAGTGGTACGTTTTGGAATTGGTTTCAAGGTGCATTATGCGATCCTCTGCCTCCTCTGCATCCCTCGAATGTACAAGTACTACATTTACACGGAGGATGCCTCTGCCAAGAGTCTTGCAAAGATGTACGTAGCCACCCTTCTCATCGGTACTTTGTGCTGGCTTTTTGACCGTATTTTCTGCAAGGAGATATCAAGTTGGCCCATCAACCCACAGGGTCATGCATTGTGGCATGTATTTATGGGTTTCAACTCATACCTTGCAAACACGTTCTTGATGTTCTGCCGTGCTCGGCAACGAGGATGGTCCCCCAAAGTGGTCCATTTCATGGGTGTTCTTCCATATGTGAAGATTGAGAAACCGAAAGCTCAATGAAAGAAGTGGAAAGGATGGAATTGTAGTTTTGGCAGACAAGAAGGCAAAGAACATTCATATTTTTTTGTTCAACTAAACGGATGTTATGGATAAAAAGCAAACATCAAAATCTTCTCGTTTAAGAAGAATATGTACCATATTTACATGCTTTGCTGCTGGAAGTTTCAGGTTATATGGTTTTGATAGCTTCTTTTACATGTCGCAGAAATCAAGGTTCTCGAAAGCATATTTTTAACATTACACGGAAAATACAAAATAAACTTGGTTTCTAAAATTATAAGGAATATATATAATTTAAGTAACTTAAAAATATAATATAATTATTAATGTTCATAGATTTTTATTAACCAACAATCAAAAAACTTAAAACAAATAATTTGATGATAACTACTTTCATTATCTTTATCTTCTAAATTCATTAATTTCATTATCGGGCTATTTCTACTGGGCTGATATATCAAATTAAACGGAACCGTATTACCCATTACAAGAAGAGACAACTCCACTCACGGCTTTGCCTGTGTTAAAATAGAACTTGTTTTCTGTTTGGGCCTTTAGTCCATTGTTGTATTGTACTATAAGAAAACCTACGGCCCGTTATACTTTTCATTGAAGCAAAAGGTTTTTTTTTTTTTAATGATAAAATCAATATCGCCGAATCCGTTTATACATTAATCAAGATTAAGTTGTCTCGAATGATCTTATAGGATTCCTTTCATATCTACAATAATGCATCCGAAAGAATTTAATCAAGGGCAAGCAAATTAACCCAAATATCCGTAAAAACCAACATGAAATTAAACAAACCAAATGGTTTTTAAAAAACCTATTTTTTGTTTTGATTTCTATTTCAAATCTTAGAAATTAAAAAAAAAAAATCAAGTCGAACAAAAGAAATCACTATAAACTAAAAGCCTGTTAAATCAAAACCGTTAAGAAATAGCCCGGGTAAAAAGTAAATCGAGTTGGTTATTTTATTAGGTTAGATTCAAAATTTAAACAAAACAGGTTTGATTAGATTATTTACTAAAAACCGAACCATATAAGCAGATGTTGACCCCAAATTTAATAAATTAACGAGGTGTGAATCTTAAAGTTTGAATATAAAAAAAGAAGAGTGGACATATCTAAATAAATAAACAAATAATATGAGGACAGCTTATTGTTGAAGCAAAAGATGGTAACTTATTAGACGACAGAAGCATCTATCATCAACCCAGAAAAGCACCATAAATTATTGATCCAAAACTTTACTTTTGCGTAATGATGAACGGAGACCCACGAGGGGGAATAGGAGGCGGCTATGACGTGAGGAGCTTCTGTTGATGCACAGAAAGAAATGGGTCCATAATAACAAGGATGGTCAGCTCAGCAGGATTGGCAATATTGACGAAGAAAAAAGGCAGGCAGGCATGCATGCATGCGGGAGGAGGAGGAGGAGGAGGAGGAGGAGGCCAGTGAAGACTCCACGGTCTCTACTCATCCTCCACAGTATACCCATCTTTCTGCCATTTCTAGTTAAAGAACAAGGAGGAGACTGGCCGGAGGGAATCTCTCGAACTGTATCGTCACGCAAGGCCATGCATCAATCCGTAGGGATGAGATTCTCTCACAGTAATCCTATAGCGCAGATCCCAAAACTAGCAGTGCCTATTTGCCTTATAATATAAGCAATTTCAAATAGCAAACTCATCTTGGTGAGATCTAGGATTCTACATCAATGATTTTTATTTTTATTTGAATTTTATTTAAAAACTAATCTAAAACAATGTTAATTCATTAAAAAAAAAAAAGAATAAACCAAGATTTACTTGTTAATCTAAGGTGTTGTTTGGTGTTGCTTTAAAAAAATCAAATTAATATATTTTAATGTTTTTCAATTATTTTGATATAATAATATTAAAAATAAATAAAAACCTATAAAATCACCCTAACACTCTACACTGCTACAATCTCATCAGCCCACTAAATTATGAACCTTCTTGAATTTTAGAGAGCGTGGGAAAGTGTAGTAATAATTATTTTTTAAAGTATTTTTTTTAAAAAAATTTATTAAAATAATATTTTTATATTTTTAAAATAGTTTTAACATCAACGTATTAAAATAAATAAATATTAATTTAAAATAAAATAAAATAAAATTTAAATATTAATTTTAATATCAACATATCAAAATACTAAAAATTATTAATTTAAAGTAAATAAAATTTAAATTTTTTAAAGAACATAAAAACAAAGATGATAACTATATTTTCGTCTTATACGCCTCCTCCGGGAGCAGACCCGTCACATTACACGTCTTGGCTGCCTAAGTAATTTGTCATGTACGTCCATACCTTACTGCCCCACCACCATTCCTCTTGCGTAGGAAACAATTTTGTATGCCAACCACTCAACTCTTCCACGTGCTGCCACCTCCCTTCTCTCTTCCTTGCCCCATCCGAGCAATAATTTATTCGTGAATCTACTCGTGCCCTGCCTGCCATTTCTGATCTTTAATTATATATAATTATTTCCTGGCTATTTAATTCAAAGAATTTAGACCATTGTTCTTCCCTTTCTTAAATTTATAATACAATTCCATGGTCAAACTTATTTTCAAATCCCTTTTATCTCCCTTTCAATCTCTTCAAAAAAAACATACAAGACTTCTTCCTTTAGGCTGTGCCTTGATATCCAACTTCAATTCATCGAGATCTTGTGTATCCATTTTTAAGAATTATTTATTACCTAACATTACATACATTAATGTGTATAATTTGGATCGGGTTTGATTAAATTCTTGACGAATGCTGAAACAATATTGAAAATGATAATGTTCTGAAATGACTTGTTTGAGGAGAAAATATTATTGTGTTACGATGAATATTAAACTGACTATAAGATGTTAATTGAGCTGTTATAAGATTGCATTATTGACGAATCAAACCGGTTGTAAAATGTTGATTGTGATTGATGATTAGTTTCGAGTAATGTCATTCGAGATGGATGACCGAGTTATGCTTGATGATTAGTTTCGACTAGTGGCATCTGAAATGGATGATTTGGTTGTGCTTCAGGATTAGCTTCGACTAATGGCATCCGAGATAGATGACCGGTTATGGTTGATGATTAGTTTTGATAAATGGTATCCATAAGAGATGACAAGTTTGACTTTTATAATTAGTTTTGGTTATTGGCATTCAAGAAGGATGACCGAGTTTAGACATTACAATTAGCTACAGTTAAAAGTATCCAAGGTGGATGACCGAGTTAAAATAAAGTAATTAACCTTGATAAAAGATTAATCTTCAGCCCCACCATTCCTATGGAGAGGTTGGGGCATATGAATGAAGATAATATATCTAGCAAAATAATAAGGATTGTACAGTGTATATGGGAAGTGAATTAAAGATTGTATTCACCTTTAGTTAATAACAAAAAATAACGATAATGTCCTTCTAGTGATTATTATTATATTTAGATTATTTATAATTTTTGTATCCATATTGTTTTTATAATAGGGACATCACACGATTAAGATGCATAGAAAAACCATTCCACAGGTTCTCGTATTTTAAAAGGTATTTTGTAATAGTATGTCTTAAGTGTTATGCTAAATATTTGATATTTGGTATTTTTGTAAAGACTTATAATGAAAACTATAATGGAATATAGATATAGATGTGCAAACATATAAATATAATATTATGAATATATTTTGAAAGGTGTTACGTTATATACATTTATATACATTGATGTTATTTATGCTAATAATTCTTGTGTGACCTCTCGAATTGCTTGTATATAAACTTCATTTTCATGGGCCAGTTCAGCTCATATGTATCTCTTGCATACATATAATTGGTGATTTTTCACATTTTCTTTTTAATTAGAATAAAGTCTTCACGATCTTGAAAAATTCAGAAGGTAGAATACAAATAAAGAGGATTGAAAAGTGGAAACACATCTAAGTGCAAAGCAAATGGTCTAGCCAGAAAGTAGCTAATCATATTAAGATGAAAAGTATTTCCTTTTCAACAAAAAGAATGTATTAAGAAATGAGTAACATACTTTATATAATATAATATGTGTTTAATATTGTAGTGTAATGTGTTTTTTAAAAGTATTTTTTATTTAAAAATATATAGTTTTTTAAAAAAAAAATTACATCAACACATCAAAATTATCAAAAATTACTATAAAAACAATAATTTAATATTTTTTTCAATCTAAATATACTTTTAAAACACACTCAACCATAATTTTAAATGGAAAACAAACTGCATCCACATCACAACCAAAACTTTGATTTTGAAAAATATTTATAGCTATAATCCTCATTAAAAATGCTTCAAGGGAAAAAGATAGGAGGTTTCAGGAATGAGTTTAATTAAATCTTATATATATACATTAAAATTAATGCATGTATGTTTCCTTACAAATTATAAAGAAATGAATGGGGCATATATATGATGAAAATTTTATATTTATTTAATTAAATTTTTTTAAAAAACTATAAACTTAGCCTGACTTGGTGACTCCTCCAGCCCTTAACTTAGGTTGAATTTCAAATTGATGGGGTAGAAATTGATTCATAAACTTTATTTGGATTTTAAAAAAAAAAACAACTTTGTTTTAACCTTTTCTTTTTGAAATAAAACTATTTTAAATTATCTAGATTATTATCTCAATTCTAATTTAGATGCCCCTAAGGATACCCTTAACCTGAGAACAAAAATAAATCACCACCAAGTATAATAGTTATGAGTCAAAAACCTACTAAATATTCAACAATACTCAAATAATATTTGATATTATGGTAAAGTCTGCAATTTATCTGAGCACAAATGAAAAAAAATTATTAATTTAGTTAAATATTTTTTTTCCCACTAAACACACATATAATTGCGTTTCAAATCTTAATTTTTAAAAGCTAAAATAATCTGTTTTTTTTTTGTTTTTTTTATTTATAAAAACTTGCTTTTTATTTATTTTATAAACAAAAAATCATCTCATAATAATTTTAAACAAATACATATTTTTTAAAAATATATATTTTTTTTAACCACTACTAAAAATATTTTAAAAAAACTTTTTAATTTTAAAAGTTACCACAGTATCACGTTAGGTTAAACACAAATTAATTCAACAGGTCTTCTATCCCAAATCTTTCCTAGAGCACCTTACATGTCCATTAATACATGTAAGTGGATCCATCCAACAATCCCCTGCACAATATCAACTGTCCAGACAGTACTCAGTGGCAGTACCATTAATGCAATAGCCTCCTTTCTTGTCTTTTTTGCTCGAGCTCGCACAAATCAAACATCTCTCTCTGTTCATGGCCAAATCACACGCTCTCTTCCTGCTTCTGCTACTGCTTCTTGTCGATGCTTGTCGTCCCTCACATCAACAAGACCAAAACAAGATAAGCAGCCATGATCTTGCAGCTCTAGCAGCCGTAAAAGACAGCCTGACGGACATTCCAGGCTCAAACTTCTTCTCCACCTGGGACTTCACTTCGCCAGATCCCTGCTCAGCCTTCTCTGGCATTACTTGCTCTCTCAACCGAGTCACCATTCTCACACTCGGCAATGGTGTCTCTAGCTCTCGTGGACTGGCTGGCTTCCTCTCCCCTTCAGTCTCCAACCTCACCGAATTAACCCAGCTCGTCCTCTACCCCGGCCTCGTCACTGGCCCTATCCCTCCTCAACTGGGACTCCTCAGCAACCTCCGAGTTCTCTCCTTATCCAACAATCGCTTAAAAGGGCCCATACCCAGTTCACTATCCTCGCTCCCCAGCTTACACACTCTCGATCTGAGTTACAACCAGCTCACCGGGACAGTCCCGCCGGGTCTCTTCACTGGGTTGTCCCAGTTGAAAGTCATGATTCTGGCTTCAAACCAATTATCCGGCGAGTTGCCAAGAATCGTGTCGGCAGGGATCCTGCATTTAGATTTGAAAGACAACAGTTTAACAGGGACATTACCGTTAAGGCTGCCGTCAACGATCCGTTACTTGTCAGCATCGAAGAACATGATGTGGGGCTCACTCAACGGGCTACAATCGTTGTCGGAGTTAGGGTTTCTCGACTTAAGCATGAACCAATTCAGTGGGCCCATACCTTCCTCTCTCTTGAGGCCCCCCCTCTCTTCATTGTTTTTGCAACGGAACAATTTATCAGGTGGGGTCCCAACATCATCATCTTTAATGTACGGCGAGGGATCAATCGTGGACTTGAGCCACAATCTCCTGACAGGTGAATTATCGCCCGTTCTGGCCGCGGTGGAGACGTTGTTCTTGAATAACAACCGTCTGACGGGGAGGGTCCCGGAGGAGTACGTGAAGAATGTGTACGGAGGCAGCACAAAGACGTTGTACTTGCAACATAACTATATAACAGGGTTTCCATTGGAAGCAGGGTTGGGATTGCCAGATACAGTGTCGTTATGCTTGACGTATAATTGCATGGTTCCATCAGTAGGGTTCAAGGGATGCCCCGCCGCCAGTGGTGGCGAGCAGCTATCAAGGCCAGAGTCGCAATGTGTGGTGTTCAACCATGGAAGATCTATACCTTAACATTGATTGATGGGTGATCATAACATGTAACACTCACAATTATAAGGAGTAGCCATCAATACTGGATATAGGGAGAGATAGACATAAGATCAAGAATAGAGAAATACGAGAGAAATTTTAAAATAATCAATGTCTAAATGAGGGTTCGGATATAATTTTCTTCTTCTTATATCTATAATTCTCTTTAAAGTGAACTCATTAAATAAATAATGATAATTATTTATTGAGTATTTTAAAATTTCTTCAAGATAACATCCAAATTCCAATAATTATTGATCAATTTTATATGACTGATTAAGGATCAAGATCATACATGCTTGGCAAGCGAAATATACAGATTAATTAAGTGCATAGTTTCTAAGTTATTCACACTACAGCAATAAATTAAAGACAATAGTTTCTAAGTTATTCACACTACAGCAATAAATTAAAGACAATAGTTTCTAAGTTATTCACACTACAGCAATAAATTAAAGACAACAATCCTCTCCGATTCCAATTGGACAATGTGTACTAAAAATAACTTAGATAACCAATATAAAAATGGTTTGAATTTAAAATAATTTTTTTTTAATATAAGACGGTGACATATTAAATATCAATTTAGGTTTTGTAGCCTTACTTGTTTGATAATAAAAATAGATGTTTGTAAAAGTTGAGTATCAACAAAAAATAATAAAATATTTATTTTTTAGACTGTGATAATTTCATAAAAAAATTGAAATAAATTATGATGATTTTAAAATAAATAAAATAATTGAGGATTAGAATGAAAGAAAAAAAAAATTGAAAGATGGAATTTAAAAAAAATAAAAGGAGAAAATCTTGAAAATTTTTTTAAAAAAATGAGCACGATGATTTTTTTTCAATTCTTTTAAAGAGAGTAATATATTGTTACCTGGGCACGTGCGCTGATGTCTCATATACGTGAAATTTATTGTAAAAAGTCGATAAATATTGTATAGCACGAGAAAGGTGTGACTCCATCAAGATAATAACACCAAAAAATTAATGGATGAATTAATAAATCACGGATATTTGTCACGCACTGAACAGTTCCAATTTACAAGCGGTCATTAATTAGTATACTTTCTAGAGGTTGTTTTTTAAATTATTTAAAAATATACATATTAAAATAATTTTTTATATTTTAAAATTTATTTTTTATAGTGCGCATTAAAGCAATTAAAAAAATTAAAAATTTAATTTTAAACTAAATTATTTTTAAAAATATAAATGAAGCGCAATGCCAAACATCATCTTCGCCACGCTTATTTTGAGTTTTATATTTTAAAAAATATATATTAAAATATTTTTTACTTTTTAAATTTTTACTTTTTATTTCAGCACATCAAAGCAATCAAAAAATTTTTAAAAATCAATTTAAAGCTAAAAAAATTAAAAAATACACTCAAACTGCAATGTCAAACACCACATTCACAACACATATATTTATTTTGAGTTTCGTGTTTTAAAAAAATATATAAATAATTTTTTATTTTTTAAATTTTATTTTTTATTTCAGCACATCAAATCAATTAAAAATATAAAAAAATAATTTAAAATTAAAAAAATAAAATAAAAAAACTTAAACTACAATACCAAACATTATCCTCAATCACGCACATGCTTGTTTTGATCAATTTTGTGTGCGTCTACCCCGATAATCCGATCAAAATCCTATTAATTAATGAATTAATTGGCCATCTAATCAATATGGTCGACATTAAAGATTAATTGGTGCTCGTTTTGGGCACACTTCTCTTCTGCTTTTAGCCATGGGTGCCCACTCCAAAAGCTTTAAAAATAAAAGCATCAAAATAATGTTGTTATTTTTGGCATAACCGAAAGGAGGAGCCCAAACGGGGCCTAAAGCTTGTAAAACCGGACAGAAAAAACAAAACAAAACCCACCCGAATTAAATGGTGGGTCTACCACAAACCCACTTGAAGAAAATGAATAAATAAATAAAATTTTAACATATGATACTTGAACAAGACATTAAATATTAATGGTGGGTCTTCGCTTTCTGGTTTCTACTTCCAGCTTCTGCTGTTTGAAAATCGTGAGCAAGCAATGTCTTGTTCAAGCTATGGTGGTAAGGCCTTGTACTTGTAAAATGGGATATGAACAAACGTTAGTTAAAATCATTAACATGCAAATCACTTTAAACACTCAAAAATCAGATTAAAATCACGATTTTGAAATCATTCTTACAATTTCAACTAAAATATAATATATTGCAATGCAACAATAAACATTTTTCCTAGCCTCTCTTTGTGTATTACTCTCCGTCGTTCAACAATCAACCACCACAGCAGCCTTATTTTTTTAATTTTCCATCATCGACGATGTTCTGTACTCCAGAGTGAGATCCAAATAACAACAGCAGAGTCCTCTCCTCCGGTCATTGTAGTTTGTTCTGCTTGTTTTTTCCCTGTACACTTGTATTTTTAGACATTTTAGCTATTGAACAAGGTTTTTTTTTTTTTTTTTTTACCCTTCTCATCGTGCACTGGTAACGATCAATTAAAATAATATAACTCTAAGAGGTATAATTTAATTGGTCAGATTTTAGATTTGCTTTTTAGATATCACTAGTTTGAATATCATAAATTTCAGAGCCACTAGAGACTTACCTAATCGTTAACTTCAAGGTCTCGGGAGATTAATCAAGGTGTGCATAAACTGATTCGAACACCAACAATTAAAAAAATTATAATAATGCACTATATTATCACAGTAATAGCACTGTTATTGGGTGGTTTTTTTTATATATATATTCAGATTGGGGTGGAGATGATTCCGGAATGATCCATTATATACTATATTTTTTTATGCATTTCATAAAAAAATAGAAATGGGATCATTTTGTTTTAGAATGTGTTTTAGAGTGTGGTAGCGGTTGCTTTTTAAAATGATTTGAAAATATTAAAAAAATATTAATTTAAAAAAAAAATTCAAAATTTTTTTTTTAAAAATTTAAAATACAATGTCAAATATACCTTTAATATCATCAAGAATGATAGTAGGGGTGGCAGAGCCAGAAACTGGTTCCAAGAGGTGAAAAGCCTCTGAAGGCGTTTTATTTAAAATGCAGCCCGTAGCCGTTTGGTAATAACAAAAATCACTTTACTGTGCATGGACCCATGTGTTTTTTTGTGTTTAAAACACTCGAAAGGAAAAGCTACGAAAACCTGCTTTGCATGCACTGTAGCGGATTAAAAACCTGCGGACAGTGCAATTCACTGCACTGTTCACGAGTGAATTGCACTGTTCACGTGAACAGTGCAATTCACTTCCACTGTCCGCAAGTTTTTTTTTTAAGTGTGTTAATTGTATTAATTTTTTTTAAAAAAAAAAAACTAGTTTAGAGAATTAAATTTATTTGTGATGTAAACAATATTTTTTTCTTGAAAAACTAGTATAGAGTGAATTAAATTCACTCGCACAGTAATATCAATTTTATATCTGATAATATTTTATTTAATTTTATTACATGCTCAAAAAGTTATGAAAACTGTAGTTCTTATCGGATGAATTTTATATGTAATGGAATTATAAATAGTTTAATGGAATAATAAAAAATATTTTATATAAAGTATTATTTTTTTCATGATGTAATAAGAATAATTAATTTTACAATATTTAAATTTAAAACCATCAATATTAATATATTTTTTAAAAAATTATTTTATAACCTCAATTTCAAAAGCATTCTTAACCAAACACATTAAACTACTTTTTTTTCAATCTCAATTTCAACCATAGTTTTAACCAAATACCTATTTTTTCAAACCAACCTCAACTAAAAATACTTTTTATAAAATAACTTTTTTTAAACCACAACCACTACAACTACCACAATACTAAACACACTCTCAATTATGTCACAAATACGATTTTAACATAGGTTGGATATAAGCACAAAACCACACCATATCCATTGCATTGCATGTGGTAGTGTTGCTTGTTCTTCAATCAAAGAAATGACCCAGAGATTCGACAGCAGTACTGCACGCTTTGCCCTCTAGTGGATTTGCATGGACATGCGTGTGCATGCTTAAGCCACTGATTTTATTTTATTTTAAAATTATATTTAAGATGATTGTAAAAATTTATTTGATTTAATGGTACCAAGAATAATATATATATATATATATATATATATATATATATAATGTATCACGATATCAAACACTTTATAAGTACATGTTTGTTTTTTCTTTACAACATGTTTTTTAAAGTATTTTTGATATTAATTTTTGCATGAAAATTAATATTTTTTGAATAATTTTGATTAAAAATAAAATATAAATATAAAATAATATCATTTTAATGAGTATTTTGTTAAAAAAAAAAAACTCTGCATAAACACACACCTACTTCAAATCATTCATTACTTAATTTCCTCTATTTTTTTTTCGACAGATATGTAGGGTAGAACATTTTTGGCACGACTGCAAGAAATGAATTGATTTTACTCAAGTTATGGTGACTTCAAATCAGGTGAGAAATCCGCAAAACATTTCGACAATAAAGCATGCATGCGCTTTGGGATTTGGATGATGCTTGATTTCCAAGATAATTAGACACACATGGCATGCCCTTTTAGCCACAATAATTAAGATACTTGCTTAATTGTCTTGCCTAACAACTCGGATTATGACTTTTATAGTGCATTTATTCTTTTAATAGCATTTGATACCCTTTTTTTCTTTTATGTTTTGCAATTTTCTTATTTTAGTTTTTAGTTTTTTTTAATAGAAAACTCATGAGGTCAAAGTTGAATTGGGTTGATTCTAACCCAATCTTATTATAGATTCGATCTTGAATTAATCTTGAAACATCTTGTCCTGATTCCAGCCCTATCCCAAGATATTTCTTGACTATAATCAAACCATATCTTTGATGTCCCGACTCAATTCCTATGCATCCTAGATCTGGTTCTAACTTGACAGTTAGATTCAATGTCGACCTAATTAAGTTATAAGTTTTAAATCATAGACAAGTTTTATTGAATCACTTGATGTTCAAAAACTTTGAAACAAAGACTAATAAATCTTCATATCTTTTTCTTATTTTTTTAAAAATAAAAACAAAGAATGAAAACATTGAATTGCAGAAGTCTTAGTTATCATCTACATGGATCAATCACACATATAAAGTGTAAAGGCTAAAGAGCCATTCAATCGTAATGATCCAGGCCGATTGAACTTAAATGATTGGTTTCAACCTCGACTTAGATGCCCTGCCTTGTGTTAGGTTTACGGTATTTTATCCTATATGATAATGATTATTATTTAAAATATTTTTTATTTAAAAATATATTAAAATAATATTTTTAAATTTTTAAAAATTATTTTCGACAACAGTATATTAAAATAATTTAAAAATAAAAATTAAATATTTTAAAACACAAAAAAAAACACGTTATTCCTCTCCCATGCTTCTCAAGAGGGAATCAAGAGACGTCGATGTAGGAAGCTGGCTAGTTGTGTCTGATTGATTTTTGTCAGAGCTGTTTGCCACTATTTACAGAAAGTGCCAGCCAGCGTGCCTTTTTGTAACTAGGCTACTTGTAAAAAGCCTAATCATGCATGGGTCAAAAATCCTTTTCTTTTGGTGTCCCGACCTTCCATTAAAACAATACACTGTTTGGAAAGAGCACAGTAAGAGTTTGAAAGTTTACGAAATGCCTTGCATTATTGGATACTCATTAATTTGGATGCTTACAATCATTGCAACAATATTATATAGTTGATTATTTGTTATTATGATAGTAGTTATTTTTTAAATGTTTTTATTTAAAAATATATTAAAATAATATTTTTTTATAAAAAAATATAAGTTATTTATATAAACTACTAACTTGTGTTTTTTTAACGTGTGATATTTGTTGTTCATATATGTACACAACAGTTTTGTCGTTAAGAAGATATGCTCTCTTTATTTTTCTAGAGCTTTTTCTAGAGCGAGACCTTCCTCTTGAAAAATTTAAATTGTTCTAATACATTAGTTTGATGTGAAGAAAATACTTGTTTCAAGAAAGATTTAGTTACGATTGACATAAAAACAGATTTGAGAATACTCTTTATTACAAACAAACAAAAAAAATAGTGAGATCATGTGCAATATATGTGTTATTAAAAACTAATAAAATTTTAATTAATAAAACCAAGGAAAAAATTAAAAATTAAAAGAATAAAAATTAAATTGAAAAAATAATATATAACAAGTTATAATTTAAGGACTAAATTGAAAACATTTTTTTTTTTTAATAAAAGAGACAATGATGAAAATAAGTAATAAAAAACATAAGGACTAGAATTGACAAATCAAAAAAAAAAGAGGACATATATAAGCGTGCTTTCTTTAGAAGAGAAAAAAAAACAGAATAAAAAAAGAAACAATCACCGGTGACAAACAATCTATTATCCATTGTCATGTACCACATTATCAGAAAATGACATAATAACGCTTCTAAGGACATGACGGAAAAGCAAGTTTGGTTGCCGAATAGCGCCACACTTGCCATCTACGCGCAGGCTTCTAATGAGCACGCATCAACAGCTTTATCAGATAAAAAATGTTTTTTCACCTTTAAAATACCAAACTGCCCTTCATGAGCCTGAGTATTACAAAACAATGTGAATAGACACAAATACCCCTGGACACATGCCTTCTTTTTTGTATTTTCTAAGGCTAAACACGTATTTTAACTATATTTTAATAAGCAAAACATTAAAAAAAAAAAAAACTTGATCAACAACTCTATTTTTTTTTTAACTTAGAAGTAAATAAATATTTTAACTATTTTAAAGTTTTTTAAAAAACTAAATAACCATTGGTTAATAATTATAGATTTTGTTGATCTTGAAGGTAAATTTATTATTTTATTATATAAAAAATTAAAAAAATATTAACCTATCTCGGAACAATTTTATAATGACAGATTAACATCTAAAAATACCAAATTACCGCTACAATCAAGGCTTTTATTTTTTTACTAAAGGGTAAAATAATATTTTAATGTAACAATGCATACTAAACTATATCCAGTACTTCTGTGAATATTTTATGTTGATAATTGGATGGGAATACAGATGAATTGCATATTATAATTAGTAAACCGTACAGAATATTTGAAAAGGAAAATATTCTCCGATGATCATGACATCACAAAAGTAAGCAACTATTATTATCTGGGCCCATCAATAGTTAAATTATTCCTTTTTATCTCCCCCTTAAAATATCGAAAAACTAGCTGATATTTTTTAATAATAATAGAAAAATAATTAGCAGTGTTATTTATTATCCAATATATGTATTTATAATAATAAGAAAAACCACATAAATTAATTTAACATCAAATAAATCTCAATATTATGGTAAAAGTTTAAAAACAAATATGCTTAAAGCATAAAGTGGATTACTAATTATTTACAATCAATTATATAATTATATTTTTTTAATAATTAGTATAAAACATATAAAAAAACATTATTCTTTCCATTCAATTACCATGAAAACCATAGCAAAAATCAAAGTTAGTTTTGATAAAAGTTATTAAACCCAGTTCAATTCATAATCTAGTTTAATAATTAATTCATGTGTTAGACTCATTAACCCAAATCAATTCATAACGATGTAGTTTCAAGATTTTTTTTTAAAAAAATTATAATAATATTGTTTTGAACAAAAAAAACAAAACAAAAGTTAAAACAGGTTTTGATTAGATTGTCTAGGTTTTATCATGTATATTTTCACTTGGATTTTCTTAAACTCAGTTGAGAATACGTCTTGGTTCAACCCGTGAAGTTGAGGAGGTTTAATAACCTATATCATCCCTACATTGAATTCATTTGTTGTGCCTAGTTTGATTACTACGTTTCATATCTATATAATTCACACTAGCCACTCTAATTTTCAGGTTTTTATTAATCATGAATATAGTAAACAAGTGAAAAGGATGGCCATTGATGCCATAAATTATTTTATATATTATATCTAATTAAGCCTTGCTTTTCAAACATCAATTTTGTAGGTAATGATAGGACATTAGATCAACCAATATAAGATTCCTGGTCTTTAATTACTACTAGTACTTATAAAAAGCTAATAAAGTGCCCGTGAATTTTGCTCCCTCTAAGTTTACAGGATACAAACATGATTTTTACTCCCATTAAACAAAACAGAAGATGAGAACATATAATTAGATGGTAGGGTCTCCTCAACCTTTTTCCACAGTTTTTAATGGTTTATAAATCTATCGGGTTGACCTGAATCGGTTTAAAACAATCTAAAACAATAATATAAGAAGATTTTTCTAAAAAAAAAAGTTAAAACAAAGATTTTTAAAAAAAATCAAACCAAGTTTTAACCGGAATAATTGAATTATAAATTGACTCGTCAGGTTAATATAACCGATTCTTATCTGGTTTAATTTGAAAACACTTTCTTAAGCAAGCATGTTCCCGGGTTGACATGTCAGCATTGATATGTTTTGGAAATATGTGATCATTTATACATGGCAAATCTAATAATTGATGTCTAGATGAATTCAATAGGCAGATTATTTCCTGTTTTCTCCCTCCCTCACTCTCTCTATATATATAGCATTTGTTCCCATCTCATTGCACTGCAAACAATTTGTACTCCAACATGCCTTCAGCACTGATGCAAACACATGACAGGGAGCCACCCTGCTTTCAAAGAGAAAGCAACCATCTTCTGATCACAACAGACCCCAAGCCTCGTCTCCGATGGACTCTCGAGCTTCATGAACGATTTGTCGATGCTGTCACCCTGCTTGGAGGACCAGACAGTAATTAGTCATCAACTCTTCTTCTCACTATATATATATATATAATAATCTTGTGTCACTGACTGTTAACTGACCATCTGCCTGAATCCTCACCTTGTTTCTCCTGCTTTCTTTTCCATGTCTGAACCCTATCTAGAGGCCACGCCTAAGGCCATTATGAGAATTATGGGAGTAAAGGGTCTGACCCTTTATCACTTGAAGAGCCACCTTCAGGTTAATTTCTCCATTTCTCTAGATTTTCAGCTACACATATCTTCCCATCTTAGGATATCTCATTTCTGTTACTTTTTTACTATGTACACAGAAATTTAGGCTTGGAAAGCAACCACAGAATTATCTTAATGAACAGGCAATTAGAGATGGTAAGGGAACTAGGGTTCCAACATGCCTCCTTTTCTGCTTGCTAGTCTATATCCTTCAATTCCTGCTGCTAGGCTACTTCTCTTCTACTATCCTGCAATTGGAAGCTCGTGGCATTTGTATTGGTATGTAATCTAATTCAGTCTCTCTTTGGCAGCAACTGGTCATCTAAAGAACCTACAAGATGCTGCTACAGGCAGAATCTTCGGTGATGGCTTGAACAAGTACGTATATAAAGGCAACTCAGCCAGTGTTTTCTACTCACAACAGTTTCAAGTATATTTTAGACCATGAAAACTATCATCATTTCATTCATAGGTTTCCTTCGACATTTTATCAGGAACATCCACCGAAATGAAGTGCTTGGAACGCAAATACAAGCACAGAGGACTTTAGATGAGCAATTAAAGGTAAATCCTAAGAAATTACAGAAAACCTCAAGGCTAGTGACAAAAATGTCAAGTTCTCTGTCTTAAAAAGCGGGGGAAAAAGCTCCTTACCTTTTCGAGTATTCTGTTCTCATTGTCCTAATAGGTAAAGCACCACCTTCAAAAGAGAATCGATGCACAGAGAAAGTATATGCAAACAATTCTAGAAAACGCGTACAGAACAGTCTCTGCAGAAAATAGGCTTTTTGATGATCAACGAGTTGTATCAGAAATGGGCAACATGAAAGAAATAGTTTCTGCTTCAAACTTTCCACCTATACAGGACTTGCATACTTATGGGGATCATTCTCATGATGGATTTCTGCCAACTGATGATAGCATGAGTAGCTGCACAATCCCCATGATTTCATTTGATAATATGCAGCTACAACATATAGGAACATTAGCACCATGTCTAGCATCAGAAGAGGAGCTGCATCAAATGTCTTACAATTGATGGCTGCACGCTCAAAGCTTCATGGGATTAATTATATTCGTTTCTTCACAGGTACTATTAAGCAAAAGCGAGATCATGCTCCCAATTTGCTCTTCATTCATTCCAACTCTAGTAATATCATAGTTAGAACATTCTAGGAACCTTTTTTCACAAAGCACCAGTAGTTGCATATGATAAAAGAGATCCTTCGTGTATTTCTTACATGAACAGTGTTTTTCCTTTAGCAGATATCATATCCCACTACCAGAAAGGGGATAAAATAACAATGATCTGATCCTGCAAATAATGCATGAATGGACTATGGATCAGAAAAGCACCCTGGATTGTTAATTATAGGATCATCTGTGACTAGATATCAAAGGCATGTTATAATGGTATTTAGAGTTACTCAGTGTGTGAGGGATTGTGTGATTGTTAGCATTCAAACATGTTCTCATCCTACCATTTTCAACTACATCAAATTTTTATGGCAAACACAAAACATATCTTACGTGTTCTCCAATTTTCTTTTCTTTTTGTCTTTTTTCTATAATAAATCACACAAATTTTCAACACTGATTCCGACTGCCAGACTGGTCAATTACCACCATTTTCAACTAAACAACAATCAATTTCATGGATTTGTCTCATGCAGACTTTAACTCAGGAAATGGAGCAATAACTCATGCCTAAAGACAAAATGAAGAAAAGATAACAGCAATTTATAGATGCGCTACTTGATTATAAAAACCAGCTCAAAATTCACTAGACATTGTGCTTGCAACTGGGACAACACGTATGATGAAGCCATAGCAAGAATTATATGAGATGAAGAAGGTACCTTGCATTTGTGCCAGCACTGCAATAAAATTGAGAACCATCATGGTTCCACTTGGGAAGCTTTGAAGGATCACTAACCGGACCAGAAAGAGTCTTTACATAAAAAAAAAAAATTTAAAAATATTTACATTAGATTTACTAAATAGAAAGCTTTAGACAAGAAGAACAACAACGACAAAATCGAAGCATAAAATTATATACCCTTGCTTTGCTTCTCGTATCCATTCCAGATCCACCAATCCTCTTCAAGAATTAAACAAAAGCATAGGTTGCTTGCTTGGTTACAAAACACAGCAAACCAAACCATATCCATCAGCAAAAAGCAACAAGACCAGAGAGTAGCCATGTTTAACTATCATAAAAACTTGACATAACTCCAACCTCCATGGAAAAATTAAGAACATGGGATCATTTCAGAAATGACATCAATCCCGTTTGTTTTTAATCAACAAACCAAAGATAAACTTACTGATTAGAAACAAACAGGATTCAATTCAATATCAAGCTTGGCTTTACATTATTAATGACCAGAAAAAAACTAATTAATTTAAAATAATTGCCTCCAACTGTGAAAGTTTCTCCTTAAAAAAATATTTGTTCAAACAACAAACAGCAGTGACATCTGGTGCACTGATAATGAAAGGCAGCCAGGAACAGAACACAGACACCTACAACAACTGGCTCAAAAGTTCAAGTAAATTGCTGGATAGGCTAGATTCTGTATGAGGGCATACCAAACTTCACATGAAAAAAAATAATGGTTAGTCAACATATTAGCAACACTGGACATAAACAGTTAAAACCAATTCATAAAATGGTGGAGAATAAACTGTTTATTGCAGTGACAGATAGGTTGGCAGCAGGACCAAGTAATAAACCATGTAGATTTGGGTGGACTTTCCATCTAGATCACAGTCCAGCCATCTAGCGTGGAGTTTTGAGCACATTCAAACCAATTACCAATTCATGTAGGAGATAAAATAAGAGTACGTCTAGTAAGTTAGAATCACTTCATAGCAGTACAAAAATTGACAGTAATATATATAATATCATCAGCACTCTAATGTACCAAAGGAGAAACTCATGATAAGAGCATGTGGCACCCTTGTAGAATATACCAGATTTCAGAATTGGAGAGTTTCTGTTGCATTAAAAAAAAAAAAAAAGGAAAGAAAGAATGTGTACCAAAGATGCAATTCAAGATCATGCCTCGACTTACCAGTTATAGCTGCCAACGATGAACCTCCACAGGTGACATGAATGACATGCTGATCAGCCAAAACATCAATCACTGCTGGTATTTTCTGACATTGAATTGAAGAATGGCCCAGCTGACCATGTCCATCAAACCCCCACGAAAGTACTTGACCTTCATCTGATAACACAAACAAGAATCAGAAATAGTTGAAAAGGCTACGCAATCTATAAAGAGGGGGAAAGAATAAAGAAGAAAAGGGAACGAGAGTTGCAGTTGCTGCTGTAACCAAGACGTTCTGGAGTCACTTTACCAGTCAAGGCAAGACAGTGATATCCACCACCTGCTATCTGAATGATACAAGCATCTTTGAGGCTAGGAATTGTTTTTGGTCTCCAAGCACTGACCCTGTCACCTCTTCCAAGTTCATAGACACTTTATTTATGTTGTTTTTGTTCCAGCAATAATGGATGTTCAGTCAATGTTGAAAACATGACAAAATGCATCAGCTGTCACACTGGTCAACTGCCCAAAAAAGGTCTTGACAAATTTAAATCAAACTCAGCAAACAAAAAGATTCCACAGCATCTTGAACACGATGAGACATGATTTTCATTTACATTCAAGCATTCACCTCGTCTTTCTTTAAAGCATAGCCATCCACTACCATAGCAAATTCACAGAACAAACCTTTACGTAATAACAGTGCCCATAAAAAAATAGTGCTTTTGTGACAGAGGAAACTATCCACTCTACTCAAGCCTTCACAGAAAGTGCCTAGTACAGTAATTGATGTTGTCTATGAGCAGCCAGGATTTTAACACACTCCAAGGACAGGAAAGTGCATAAATAAAACTCTGTAAGAACATATAATTGGTACTAATGGAAAACAAGATGAGGGGCATTCTCCTGCACGGTTTTAGCCATGTGCAACATAGGCAGCAATAAAATGGAATGACAGAATTTAATTCAGTGTAAGTTAACACAGAATCGCAAGGAAGGCCAAAATCACAAATGTAATAAAGTAGAAGCAGTGAGAAACATAAAATTTTGCACATCCCTAGATAACCTGAATGGCAAAGGACAGTTCATGTAACAGCCTAAGATGGCAGCAGCCCTTTTGAATTAACCCGAGAAGCATGAGACCACATGACTACAGCTGTGGTGCCATCCTTTATCTCAAGTCTTACAAATGTAAGATTTTCAGTAGATAATTCATAGGTTGTTCGACTAAACTAAAAAATATATATTATTCTTTTTTCTTTCCTCCAAACACTAAACAACAATTAGTGCATGATATTGCTCCATAAAGCTCCTTCGCTACATTTTGAAAAATAAAACCTATACTAGCATCTAAGCAGGAATATAGAAGAGAGAGAACATCCTGCAAACAAAAGTACCATCCTCACCTCCCCAATTCCAAACCTGCCCCTCCTCTGCCAGCACCATTCTGAAAAAATCATCGCAAGACACAGCAGCCACAGGCACCGGAAATGCCTTTACTTTGCAGAGTATACTAAGTCCACCCCCTTCATTTGGACCCTGACCAGGGCCAAGGCCTAATCTGCCATCTCCTTCTTCTCAACCCGAGGTATAAACTTCACCTGTTTCCATAGGAGGAACCAGATGAGTGACAGCAAGCAAAAGACAAAATATGAACTAATGTACGAGGAAGTCTATACATGGCCAGGTATGAGGAAGTTTGATTAATTAATCCTTTACGGATTGGTTGTAACTCCTTGATCTCCTCGTGCATTTTCTCTTCATAAGAAAAACAATTGAATTCCCAATTACAACAAGGGAATGACATCTCAAATAGATTAATGAAAAGATTGCATTGCTAAAGGGAAAGAACTATGTTCACACACGTGCACCAAAAAGTCAGCAAAGATATATCCATTAATCATTACTATCATATAGAGTAGAACTTCCCAATCCTGTATCAGTTGTTGATAACATTGTAAGGTGATCCAAAACTTTAGGATTTAGATAGAGAAGTGGACATGGGCTCACGGCAGGGTTAAACACAGAATCCCCAAGTAAAGCAGCATAAAAGCCAACCAATCAGTTGCAATTTGCAAACAGGTAAAAGATACGTGGAAAATGTATCTCCTAAGCATGTATAAACTGCAATTGAGATGTACAAAAGGTTGCTACTTGTTTGCATAAATCAAGAAAAGATTGAATACCTGAGTCAGTGATGGCAGAAGAATGCATGCCAGTAGTGGAAATGTGGCGTGTTTTTCCATCCCAGGAACCTTCCACCAGTCTAGGGAACAGTTCTCTATGATACATGCCCCAATGCACCGAAACCGCCATAGCCCCTGCAAACTTTATGCCAGAAAGACATCCTTAATGTGCTTCTTTATCTCAGAATCATTTTGAAGAAGGAAAAAATATTGCAACGGAAGGAAATAGATGGAGGGATGTAGTAATAACCATGCAAAAATCTGGCCAGTGGAAGTGAGGGCAACAGAACGAATGCCACCCAAAGCAATAGAGTGAACGGAATCCATAAAAGGGTTTGGAGTAGGAAGAAAAGCAGGATTCTCATGTACAAAGCCAAGACGGCCTCCATCCCCTTTGCTCCGTATCCAAAAAAGACCATCAGCAAGAATTGCCGAGTGAAACAGAAATGCCCACCACAATCACTCCCTATTTGTTGCCATTGTCAACAAGATGGCCAGTGGTTGGAGAAAGAGCGAAAGAGTAAGGCAGTAACTGGAGATGGGTAGAGCCTTATGTATTCGATGCCACCAACAAGTTGATCAGAGGCGCCTCTGCCCAGGAAAAGAGCTCTGACAGGCACTTTGCTTGCGGTGGATAGTGAGGAGAAGTGGCGGTCGAGAGTAAGGAGTTGCCGTACAAGACAACTATGCAGCAGCATCATCATAAGATGATAACTTTCAATTTACTACAGTTGCCTTACAAGACAACTATGCAGCAGCAGCAGCATCATATCATCACTTTCATTTTACTCCTGCTACTGATGTTGCTGTCTCTATCATAACGTTGGTTGTTTTCTGCTGATTTTGATTGTTGATGAACTTCATCGTGATACAACCGCATTATAAAAAAAAAATGATTTTTTTTTATGAACATCTATCTTTATTGTTATATTATTAAATAAAATATAATTTTAAAAAAAATCAAAGTGATTGAATTAAACCGAGTCTATAACGGGTGTGTATTTAAAAGGGATTAATCCGAGTAAATCCATTATATTGTTGTCAGGATATTAGTAAAAAAAAATAGCATTTTGATTTATTTTTTAAAATTTTTCCTACTGTTTGAAAACGTGTTAACATTGTATGCACGTACTTTTACAAAACTTTTTTTACATGGTAAAAGGTAGTTCGCGGCAACCTTTCTAGTGTTTTACTAATAAAGGGGTGACAATGATATTGTCCCCATATTATATTTTGGGGTTAAATTGAAATTTATTAAATCCTTGATATTTTTAAGGAAAAAGAACGAGAGAAAAAGGAGTCGGTTCGGTCAGGGATCGAACCGGCATCGAGGCATCCTCATATAGCATCTGCAAGCATTGAGAGCAAAGAGAGAAGAAGAGAAATGGAGATGGAGCAGCTACTGAGCATGGGTTTTCCTAGTGAATTGGCGGCTCAAGCTCTGGCCGCCACCGGTGGCAAATCAACAGTGAAAGCCACCGAGTGGATTCTCTCCCAAACATCTCATCCTCATCCCAATAATAGCCCAAATGGATCATCATTCCAGCAGCCAAAACTAGACCGCTTCTTTCATTCCCCATCATCAAAACCAAAACAAGAACCCTCCTCCCCCTCCAATTCCCCCACCCAAACAACCACCGCCCCACCACCACCTCATCATCAACTACTATCAGCCCAAACTCCTCCCCCTTCTAAACGTCCCAAGGTATTCGCTCCATCACCCCCCTCAAATCCACATAATCATACTATCAGCAATGATGAGCCCTTGTCCGAACGCATGCGGCCTCGCACCATTGATGATGTTATCGGCCAGGACCTCCTTCTTTCCCAAAACTCCCTCCTCCGCTCTGCTATGCGTTGCAGCCGCATCCCTTCTATCATCCTCTGGGGCCCACCTGGAACTGGTAAGACATCCATTGCTCGTGCCATTGTCACTTCTGCTAACTCCCAGGGCTCTTCCTCCTACCGTTTTGTCTCTTTGTCTGCTGTTACTTGTGGGGTTAAGGATGTTAGGGATGCTTTTGAGGATGCTAGGAAATTTAAACTCAAGAATAGTAAAAGGACTGTTCTTTTTCTTGATGAGGTTCATAGGTTTAACAAGTCACAGCAGGATTCTTTCTTGCCTGTTATTGAAGATGGTACCATTGTGTTTATCGGGGCCACTACTGAGAATCCTTCTTTTCATTTGGTTACGCCATTGCTTTCTCGCTGTAGGGTTCTCACGCTTAGCCCTTTAAAGCCTCACCATGTTCAAACCATTTTGATGCGCGCGGTGAATGATCCTGACAAGGGATTGTCCAAGAGCATATGGAGTTTGGGAGTAGATGTGAGTGAGGATGCTGTTGAATTTTTATCCACGAATTGCGATGGTGATGCACGTGTGGCGTTGAATGCCTTGGAAATTTCTGCTGCAACTGCAGCTGCCCGAGTGGGAAGTGATGGGGATTTGAGGTTGGCTAGTGTTGCATTGGATGATGCCAAGGAGGCGCTTCAGAGCAAGCATCTTGCTTATGATAAAGCAGGGGAAGAGCATTACAATCTCATCAGTGCACTTCACAAGTCTATGAGAGGAAGTGATGCAGATGCATCCATTTATTGGTTGGTGAGGATGTTGGAAGGAGGCGAACAGCCTCTTTATATTGCGAGGCGTTTGGTAAGGTTTGCAAGTGAGGATGTTGGCTTGGCTGATCCTTTAGCACTTAACCAGGCTGTTGCTTGCTACCAAGCTTGCCATTTCTTGGGCATGCCTGAGTGCAATGTGATTCTTGCTCAATGTGTAGCTTACTTGGCTTTGGCTCCAAAATCCATTTCTGTCTATCGAGCAATGGGGGCTGCACAGAAGGTTGTTAGAGAATCTGTTGGACAAAACGAGGGAGTGCCGCTTCATTTGAGAAACGCACCTACCAAGTTAATGAAAGAGCTTGGGTATGGGAAGGACTATATCTACACTCCTGATAACCCCACCGCAAACCAGAGCTTTTTACCACCTTCACTCCAGGGCCACAAGTTCCTTGATTGGCCAGCCAGTAATGCCGATAATGGATAAGAAATTATTTGATCACCACCGTAGATTTTGGAAGCCAGCAGCCAATGACCATTAGGAGCTAGTTCTGTTTTTGGTTGTGGGTGTGTGCTTGGTAGTTTTTGCTATAAAACTCTGCTGCTGTTTTGTTAGTATTCCGAAGCCATGATATTTTTGGAACTGTTAGAGACATGGCTTAGAAGAGCATGGGAAAATCCAATGTACTTGATGATCTTAAACTATGAAAAGATCATGGTTCTGCTTAGAGTGATACCTGGAGTTATTCAGTTATGTTTTTCTGTTTGCTGCTTGGAGGTTCTATAGCTGACGTTTCCATTTTAGATTTCCTAAAATAGAGGAGTGGCAAGGAAGCAAGTCAGCAACTATGCACATAGCATTAGACAACTCTTATGAGTTATTAAATGTGTAGAAGCTGTAGCACAGGGGTTAATGAATCATCCCATTGCAGTACTGCATCCTCCTTTTCTATCGATTATCATTAATCTCCCTGAATCTTTTTTTTCTTCTTTGGGAAATTTTCAGAGTTCCTGATAATGTTTCAAGGAATAGTTGGTCGATGTTAGGAGCTTTAGGGCATGCTGAGATTACATCTTCATTCTGATAAAATTTGTACTCTCTTTTGGGACAGAACATCTTCATTTTTCACAGAGAGATGATTAAAACGCCCAAGTTTTGGTATATCCAGAGACATGATGAATAGAGACAACGAAGCCATCTCCCATCTTAGGGGTTCACTTCCAAACTCAATCATAGCTAAGTAAATTCAACTCCAATTAATTTTGTTTTTTACGAGTTCCAATATGGAGAAAGAAAAACGAAATCAGAAAGATTGGGATTGAAATGCATATTATAGATCCTCTTATTTCCATCGTCGATAGATTACACAACTGGATGCTAAGTTCTAATTCCGGCAGCAAAACCACTTTGCTAAACAAAATACAAGTTTACATGAAATGAGAAGGGAGGAAACAAATACGGGGGAAAAAAGGGGAAACCGCAAATGAAACATTTTTTAAAAGAAAAGACAAATTAGATCCATTCTTTTGGGTTGATGCAAGCATCTAATAACTTCCACTCCTCACTTCCCTCTTCAGGTTTCTGCATAGAAACAAGGAAGCCTCTTGCGGTCAGTTCATAATCTTATACCCCCTAATCATGCATATCAATTAGTTGCGCACAAAAGTTCTTGGAAACTTACATGATCATATTCCCATCGTGCAGATAGTGGCAGAGAAACAAGAATGCTTTCAATACGACCTCCTGTCTTCAATCCAAATGTCGTACCCCGATCATAAACCTATGGGGAAAAAAGCAAGTGAGAGAACATCTAAGGCTCAATATAAAGAGCTTTTTATGTTAAAATTTCTTTCTAGATTCTCCAGAACTAGTTTTGGTACCAAGTTGAATTCTACGTAGCGTCCTCTTCGCAGTTGTTGCCATGCTTTGTGATGATCTGTGAATGGTGTATCCTTCCTTTTCTCTATAATGGGAATGTATGCAGGTACCACAGAATTTGCACACTCTGGAGTTCATAAAAACATTGCATAAATTAGTAAAATTGGATTTCACGAGAACTAGGACTTTTTTCTTGATAAAACCACAAAGACATGTTAGCATTGCAAAATACCAGTGGCGAAGGATAGAAGCATCTCCTGATCATAGTCATTTAGATCATCAAAAAAGATTCCTCCAAGCCCTCGTCTCTCACCTCGGTGCTGCACACAGCATCAATAGTCAATATGAGCCCAAATACACAAGGTCATTATAAAACAAGTCTGTTCCAGCTTCTTAGTCTACTTCAGCAGAAGATTAATACAACCTTATATGTTGTGCAGCCTTTTAGCAGAACGAAGAAAAAAAAATGCACAGCAAGGTTATAGATACAAATTCATGGCCTGCAGGAGCTAAACTCTAGTCCAACCACTTTCATCAGCAGACTCAAAATCAATCTATCAATCAGGTATCCATTACAAAGAAGTCTAGAAAAAGCCATTTAAGCAGTTGGCTTTTCAGACAAGGAACTGCCACAGCACTTCAAGCATCAATGGCAGGAAATTTTCCTTTTAAGTTTGAAACAGCCCCATAAATGAACAAGTCTGAAACAATAGCTGTCAAAGCTATGCTTTATTCTCTTATCCAACCAGACCTGTCCGTTTCATTCCACCTCATAGTTTACAAGTTCAAAATGCACAAGTTAAACGTGTGAGAAAACAGTAGCCTCAGCAGATCCAGTGGCACACAAACAGTTAACTCCCCCCTCTCCCTTTTGTGCATGCAAACAGTTAGATTTTTTTCCCCTTTTGTGTAGGGTGATGGGGGAATGGGGGGTAATTGCAACGAGCCAGCAAAACTGAAATAAGGAAAATATTGCAAACATAAACTTCAAGAACCAGTAAACCATGCATCAAGAGAAATGCACCATAGTACTATAAGTTAAGCACCTAAAACAGACACGTACCTTGATATAGAAATAGTCATCGCACCATTTTTTGAACCGTGGATAAAAGGTAGGATCAAATTTGTCACAGGCCTTTTTTTGAGTCTACAAACGTATGGTAAAATTTAGAAACGTAACAGACAAATTAAATCACCAAATAAGTAAGACAGAAATGAAACTAGGTATTTCACTTATCCATATCACAATGCAGACCATTGGAAGCAAGATATGATATCATAAATAGAACCAGCAATGCAAAATTGATCATTTATTTACCGAATGGAAATGCTTAACATCCTCATCAAAGATATAAGCAGGAGTCAAATCAGTCCCGCCACCAAACCACCACTGCCTAGGTGCCCCAGGGACATCTTCACATAAAGCCAACAAGAAAACCAGTTTGACATTAGTCCAAACTAGTAAATGTTTTCCAATTCATTCTTCTAAGAACACCAACAATAGAACAAAAAACAAAGGGCCAAAAAGGGTAACATTTGCAATCCAATTCAAGAACAAAAGGGTAACTTTTGCAATCCAATACAAGAACAACGGAGCATGGAGACGAAATGTCAGAGCATTGGGCTTAAGTAATACCTTGAGGAGCATCCGTCTCGAAGTATCGATAATTGAAATGCAAAGTAGGCGCAAATGGGTTCTTGGGGTGCAAAACCTGAGAAAAAACTAATAATTGATGTTAATAAAACAGTAATACCGATGAAAAAAAATTGAAATTGGAATGGAGAAAGAAATTACAGAGCTGATGCCAGCAGCGAAAAAAGGAACAGGTCCAGGCTTTTGATCAGCAGGAGCAGCCTTAGCAGCCCTATAAGCTTCAGGAGGCATGACTCCATAAACAACAGAGACATTAACCCCAGCTTTCTCCCAAACGGCACCGTCCTGCAAGACCCTGCTGATACCTCCTCCACCTCCCGGTCTCGACCAGACATCCTCCTTCTCCTTGAACTTGCCTCCTTTATCAACAGCCTCGATGGCAGCACAAACGCTATCCTGGGCTTCCCTGATCATCTTCTCGAAGCGGGCCCTCACGTCAGCCCCTTCTGATTCACGAAGAAATGTAATGGGCCGCTCTGTCTCCGGGGTTTCTTTCTCGATGGAGACTGCAGATCGAGTCATGTTGGGTTTGTTGGGTTTGAAGCGTAATGATGAGAATTTCTTGGTACATGAATGGAAATAACAGCTAGTAGGCGAAGGAGTTGAAGTGAAAGAAGAGGAGGGGGAGGGAGGGATTGGAAAGAGATAATTGAGAGAAGAAGAAGCCGAGAGAGTAGCTGTAGGAGGCATTTTTTAGTTCTTCAAACTGCTACAACTCTTCTTCTTCTTCTTCTACTGATGCTGCTGCTGGGCTGACCGGTGGAAGATATAAAGGGCGACAGCTGGGAAGAAGAACCGGAGAAAGGAGAGTGGAAATCTGGAAATGAGATAAGGCTTGTTTTTGGCCCATTGGTCTCTCCCTTCCTGTGGTTTTTTACCCAAGACCAAAAACGGTTTTATTCACTTACTATTATTTTCTTTTTTTCTAATTAAAGGTATCATCAGATTAATTAATTTATTAAATGAGATTAAATTTTTTTAAAAAAAAAATTTAAATATATACATTTTATATCAATCCAGCAGTGTTATTTAATAATTTTTTTCAAGTGATAAAATGAAATTTTAAAAACAACAACTATTTAAATTCTATATATTATTACAAAAAACTCAATACAACTGAGTAGATTAATCTGATTTAATTTTTTATTTAATATTTAATCTAAATTAGATTTGATATTGAATTAAATTGGAAGTTAATTTTATTATATTTAGTTAACCTAGCATTTGAACTCATCATCCAATCTAATTTGATTTTAAAAAATTATTTTAATATTTAAAAAAAATTATTTACCTGTTGGTTGACTTTGGTTGAGCTACAGGTTGGCACGGGACAGTTGAATGTTAATAAATTAAAATCAAATATAAGTTTTGGATTATTTTAAAGATGTAATTCCAGGACAATGTGATATTCAAACCAATAACCACTGACCTCATCGAAGAAGGAAGCACGTTTTATTGACAATCGGACCAATTTCTTTGAGTTTTCTAGCCAACTATGCCATGAAACGAACACATGTCGAGTGGGGGCGGATTCTGGTTGCCCACAGCTTTCAGATTTTCTTTTATAAATGTGATTTGTGGAGTAAATTAACAATTTTGAAGAAATCAAAACCATGGGAAGGGATGGACTGGTGCATGTCTAACTATATATTATAATATAGCCTCGTACTGTATTGGTAGCCAGCGCTACACTATATTTAATATAGAAAAGAAACTTTCAAGTATTGTTTATGTTTTTTTTAGTAAAAAAAATATTATATAGAAGATTGATATAATATAACATGATTAAATTGACATGTAAAAAAAAAGCATGATTTTTATAAAAAAAACATAAATATAAAGTGTTTTGCTTGAAAATCGACCCAAAACCCCCCTAAGTAATTTGCAATTGAAAGGCTTGGACCAAATTATTTTATATGTGTTTTGTATTAAGGTAGTTTTTGTGTTTGCGGTTAAAAAAAATTATGATTTTTTTAAAAATATATGTTTAGTTAAAATTAATGTGTGAAGAATTTTTGTGTGTAATATAGATAAAATATATTTTATTTTAAATTTTATAAAACTAAGATTTGAAACGCAATAGTATGTAAGGTTAGTGCAAAAAATATAAGTAATTTAGCTAACCAAATAATTTTTTCCATATAGCAGGGCAAAAAACCATTATAATATCAAACAATTTCTTCATCTTCATTTATGTTGGGGCTATTCTTTGTTGGTTGAACTATAATAAACCTATGTGTGTTGTGTTATTTTTAGGGTTTATTTGAAATTATAATAAAAATTATAATTGAAAATGTTTGTCGCTTATAAATATATTAAATTAATTTTTTTATTTTTAAAAAATTATTTTTTATTATCAGCACATCAAAACGATCTAAAACTATAAAAAAATTAAATTTTAAGAGAACATGATTTACATCGCATTTCTAAACAAGGTCTAAAAAGAAAAAGAAGAAATAAATGATGAAGGATAATAGTTTTACCCAAACTGGATTAAGAGCATGTTTGGCTCTGCGGTCGAAACTGCGTTTCGTCAAAATTCAAGATTTTTTTTTGCTAAAATTGAGTCCGGTTTGTACTTTTTGGATCGTTTTGATGTGCTGATGTCAAAAATGATTTTTAAAAAATAAAAAAAATCATTGGCATGTATTTCGGCACGAAAAGCTATTTGAAAAGCAACCGCAACCACACTACCAAACACGCTCTAATAATTATTGAAATTGATCCAAATAAGTTGGATTTTTTTATAGATAGCTACTGTAGATAAAATCTGAAATGATAAAGTTGAGTTTTAGATAAATAATAGATATTGTTATATTCAATTCAAAACTTGCCCTGTATTGTATCCAAAATTTATTTGTGTTTATAAAATTAATAAAACATATTTCTCCCATTATCTATATATGGAGAGAGTGTAAACTTCAAGGAGGGTTCTTTCTTTTTCATTGTTATATATAATGTTTGAAAGGATAATAATGGTTATTTTTTAAAGTATTTTTTGTTCGAAAATATATTAAAATAATATATTTTTAAAAAATTATTTTTAATATTAATTTATTAAAATTATCTGAAAATATATAAAAATAAATAAATTTAAATTTCTTAAGTACCTTAATCTCAAAATGATCATTTATCACATTGAAGAAAGATTTTGCGCCAGCAAACGCTTAAACACGCGAACCTCAAAGTTGTCCCACGTGCTAACCAACTTAACTATGGCATGAAGTTGTTGTAGCATGATTAAAAATATATCAAGGTGCTTAAGAAACTCCATTTCTTTTATATTGTAAGTATAATAGGATTTATTTGATTACTTTTCCTTTTTATACCCTTTTTCGCTGTCTCTTAGTCCTTTGTTTTCACTATCTTCTAAATGGAATCTTTTGAGAAGTTAAAACATAGATTATATTTTGAGTATATGGTTAGATTTTGAGAGCAATTAAAAACATGAGCCAACCCATATTTTTAAAAAAATTAAATTATTTTTTGTTAAAAATTAAATTTTTTATATTTTGAATCGTTTTGACGCGTTAATTTTTAAAATAATTTTTTTAAATAAAAAACAATGTTATTTTAATATATTTCAGTGTAAACACATTTTAAAAAATAATCATAATATAACTTCTAAACGGCTTTTCAGAAGACTCCCCAATACATTTTTTTTCTTTGGTTAAGCCGAAGTCTCATATTCATTTCTTCCCATGCATGCTTTCTTTTCTTTTCCCAAGTTCCCATTCAATGCGTGGCTCGATTTTGTACACTCCCCGAATGCCCTTTGCTGCCAAAATGCTTGTGTCTTCTTCATTTCTGGTTTTATTTAACAAATCAATAACCGAGGAGATTTGTTGAACCCCATGCGTACTTGGCTTGAATCTAGGTTATTGATCAAAGCATGTGAAGAGAGGAGAGGTTTTCGTGTTCTAAAACGGGCAAGATTCTAGTGTTTAATGTCTTCACTAATCGGTTCATGTGGGCTATTGATTCTTTACGGTAATAATTAATGTTGTTTTTTAAAGTGTTTTTTATTTAAAAATATATTAAAAAATATATTTTTTATTTTTTAACATTAATTTTAATATCAGCACATCAAAATGATCTAAAACATAAAAAAATATTATTTAAAATAAAAAAAAATATTTTAAAAAAATATTTTTGAAATATAAAAATAAACAGCCCTTTTATTTTAATAATTATATCTATAATTTTCAGTTAAGTGGCTTTCATGTACACTTGATGTGTTGATTACATCTTTAATAGCTAGAAACAAATGACATTCCATTCAAACTCAAAGTGAACAGCCACGCTATCCTTGCTCTCTGTTATTTTTATATGTAGAGATAAATATTTAGGCAATTTTCGATGATGTATCCTGCTACCTTGAGTTAGAATGATTTACTCGATATTTTATAATAATTTAAAGATATGATCGATGCAATAAAAAAGGCAGCATTAATGGACAAAACCCATAAATATACGAGGATAAGTAAACAATTTGTCTTGTCAAATGTTATTTAATGTATGCTTGTAGTTTAAATATCGTATTCATTTAGTTTTGTCTTTGTTTGATTTTGATTTGAGGACAAAAACCTACTTCTGATTTGAAGTTTTCTTTTTTAAAAAATAAAAATAATGAGATGAGTTACAACACACCACAGCAAAATTTCTTAAAATTGAACTGTTTAAAAATATAATTACAGTTATTTTTTAAAATATTTTTTATATTGAAATACATTAAAATAATATTTTTTTATTTTTAAAATTAGTCCATAAAAAAATAAAAAATATTAAAAAAATATTTTTTAATAAAAAAATTAATTTTTTTAAAAACACAATTACAAGTGTGTTTCAAAATGCTCATTAAATAAATCACGGATAATGTCCAGCTTTAATTAGAATTACTCCAACTCTGCTAAAATTCCATCACACCTAACACATTGATAAGATTGTTTAAAACTTCTATTTTTATAAAAGTAAATAGGAGTGCTAGATCTTATTGTACAAAATTATTATACTCGTGAGTATTGGATGTGTGTGTATATATATATATCAATTTAAATACTTATTTGTTGATATTTATTTATTTTTAAGATTTTATTATTTATCACTTGGTATAAATAAGATACATGTATTTAACTTTTTAATATTCCAATAGCAATACCTTATCTAAGTGGACTCCAAACTAAGATTCAATGAACTTAGAAAAATATTACTTGATTATCTATTTATAATGATTAATCCTAAGCTCTATATTAGAAAAATAAAAATTAATAAAAATATCAAAACTTAAAATCAAAGAGAATAAGCTAAAAAACTAGAGTTAATAAAGGTAAAAAAAACCCTGGAAAATCTTGTTCAAAATTGTCCATAAAAAACTACAAACACTTTCGCTTCAACTATATTTTATAGAGTGAGTTTTGGAATAAAAAATTGATATAGAATTAATTGTAGTTATTACTATAACAGATCTTTTTTGTTCTCGAACTTAATTACTTATTATAAAATAATATTAAATTTGACAATTTTTACTTTAAAATTTGACTATTTTTAATGAAAAAACTGTTAAAATTCATAAAGAAAATGACTAACTAATCAAACTTTTTAATTGGCAAAAATTAATTCTCCATGGGCAAGGAATTAAAAACTCTAAGCACAAAATATATTGATAAAAAATGTTTTTACATTAAATAAAAACTTAAGCCCGACTAAAGCAATGTAAACTCGGCTTAATCTCAGAGCTCATTTTGCTTATGTTTTATCCCCTCCGGAAACTTGAATGACTTTTGAGCCAAATCTTCACTCTTCATCTTCTCGCCGTATAAACAATAAAAAAAAAATCTTATTTATGCATGGGGTATGGGTTTTGGGCTTTCACTTTTGAGGTTTTATAAAAAAAATATGTGAATTAATAGTTTTTTTGAGAATAATTTTATGTTAATTCACAATTTATTTTAATTATGTTTATGTTTTATATCAAGTGATGAATAATATTTTTTAAAAAAAATTATCACAATAGACTCTATTTTTAATTTGACCTCCAATATATTTATTAACCATGTTTTAAAACAAAAATTTCACACAGATCTAACTAGCCTTTGATCCTCTAAACTAGTCTTTCAATTCATTTTTATAATGAATTAACTAGCCTTTAATCCTCTAAACCATGTTGTTAATAGCTAACATTTTTTTTGTTTGTCTCGTCTCAATAGATATTTATTAACTCCCATAATTTATACCTTCTTCTAGCACATATTAGAAAAACCCTTTAAACATTTATCCTTTAATATATTCAACTTAGAGGGTGTTTGGGAGTGTAGTAACAGTTGCTTTTCAAATAGCTTTTCGTGCCGAAACGCATGTCAATAATGTTTTTTTATTTTTTTAAAATTATTTTTAATATCAGCACTTCAAAACAATCCAGAAAGTACAAATCACACTCAATTTTAACAAAAAAAAAAATTTGAAAATTTTCAAAAAGCAGGTTGCACTGCATTGCCAAACAGGCACTTAATGTAATGTGAACATGTAGAGTAAAGTTCCTTAAATCTAAATTTAAAATAAAAATAATTCAAAAATATTAAAATTAGATTTAAAAATAACAAAAAACCTAACATAATAACTACATGAGTCAAGACATCAAAATTATGACAGTAAAGAAATTGATCAAATAATTATTTATCCGGTCTTGTTTAGCAATCAACTCAAAATAATATCTATGATATTATTATTTTATTTATTTATATTAAATTTAAATTTAAATTTGAAATTTTAAAATAAATATTTTTATATCTTTAATGTTAAATCTTTTTATATAATATATTTGAACCGGATCAACATATTTTTTTGTGCCATGTAACTCTTCCTCAGCAAGCTTGCGCATAATAACAGAGTAAGTATAAGTATTTATAGCATAGTAAAAACATGTTATTCACTATTAAATTTATATGTTTTTTTTATAACTGCATTTTGATGTACTTGCTAATGCTAGTATATCTAAAATTTCTTATTCTTTATATTTCTAGTTTGTGATTCATTAGAATTATTGGGTTAAGTTCTTTATTCCAATAACTTTGATAATTCAATTTAAATAATTATTATCTCTGGTTTTTTTTTTAAAAAAAAATTAAATTTAGCTTTTTAAGATTTGTTTTTCCCTGGACCTCTTGATTCATATACAATCGTCATCGATTCGAGTCCAAAAATTCTGGTAAACACAATCTATCTACTAGCTGGCTTGATAAGATGTACATCGTTTCTTTGGGCTGTGAATGACAAAAACATAGTTTATAGTATGGTAGGAAGATCGCACCAGCAACTACCAACTTAAAAAATTAAATAATTTTCTAAAATGTCAAAAGTGGTATTGATTTTCAGTTATAATCTTCAAGAATTTGCAATTATTTTTAGGTTTTATCAACCATGATGTCAAGTCATGTCGTTTGAAAAATAAAATAAAATCAACATCACCTTTGATTTAAAAAATAAACACTAGTTGGAAGCTGTTGTGGTCAAATTGGAGGCTCGAGTAGATTCAATTGAAACATTTTTCTCAACTTATTCTATGCTATTTGATAGAAAAAAAATCATATTATAATTATTTTAAAATATAAACTAATTATTTTTGCGTTTTAAAAGTGCTTATGAAAAAAATTATTTTTTTAATATTTTTTTCTTTGCATTAAATTGATATTTTTTAGATGTTTTCAAATTATTTTGATGTGCTGGTGTTAAAAATATTTTTTTAAAAATAAAAAAATTACTTTAATATACTTTTAAGTGAAAAATACTTTGAAAAATAATTACAATCACTTCTAAACATGCCTCATGGTTTGACCAATATTTAATTGAGGCCAATTTATATTATGATATTCAATAAATAACCGTATAAAAACCGTGTTATCATATATAATAATATCATATAAAAACATTTTTCAAAATTCTTGAAATATTAATAATATAACTGTTAGATATAAAATTGAAAAAATAATAAAAAAATCCCATCTAATGTACAAAAGATATGATTTTTTATAATTAATTATCAAGTTTCAAATTTTAGATTAAATCATGAAAAATAAAACACCCAATCAAACAAACAATACAAGCTTAATCTTAAAATCATAACCTAACTGGTCATTAAATATATCAAACATAATATCATCTAAGTTACTGTAAATGCATTCATGGTTTTCAGACCTGGCTCAGTGGTCAGCCCAATCCAAAAATCAGATTTCATGTTTTGACCAGGTCATCGGGTTGCTTGGATTAATTTTTTTTTAAAAAATCAAAACGACGTTGTTTTAGTAAAAAAACAAAAGTTAACGGGTTGCAACCGAGTTTTTGACTGGGTTTTGCCGGGTCAAGGTCATACCGGATTTTTCTTTTCTTTATTTTTTTTTTAACTTAACCCGGTTTCAGCCTTAAATGGATCCGCTGTGTCGAGCCGGGTTTTAAAACTATGAATACACTAATCCAAAATATCCACAGTATATTTATAATCCAATCCGTCTAAATATATATATATATATATATATATATATAAACCTACAAAATGAAAAATAGAGAAAATACAAGATGGATTTAAATTTCTATAAATTAAATATAAAAAGAATGCAAAATACTGTTACTGAACCCAGTATATAATTGATTTAATATAAAGTTTAAATGTGCTGATTAATCTAAGTAAATATTTTTTTTAAAAATTAAAGCAACTCTATTTTAATTTTTTTTTAACACCCTGTCTAGATTAAAGACGTGTGGATTAGGTACCAGGCTAATCAGTCAGCCGAGCCGGTGACTGTTGCTAAGTGGAGTAATTCCTTTCCTTCGAAGCGAAAGAAAAAGAAAAAGAAAAGGAAAAAATAATAATTAAAGCAAGCAAGTCGCAGCCGAGTTGAAAGACGAGAAACTAGAAAAAAAAAAGGACTCATTTTGACTCTTGTACCCCTCGCTCTGTATTTTGCTGGCTCGCTCTGTGCTTTTCTTCTCTTTCTTTAGCCTTCAGTCTTTTAGAGCAGAGTTAGTTGGTTATCTCAATCTCTCTATCAAGATCTTTCCTCTCCGAGCTTACTCGATGCCGTTTCTAAGAACTCAACTCTTCTAGTGCACGAAATCGCTTCACATTTTGAGCTCTCTCCCCTTCTAGTCTCCGTCGCAGCACAGGTAAAAGCTCTGCATCTCTAGGTCTGAGCTTCTCCGTCGCTGACGCATTCTCTTAAAATGCTGCACCGGACATGGTTGAAGTCGTTCGTCTCAGATCTAGCAAATATGTTAACAATAGACGGTGTTTTTTTTTGTTTTTATTTTTTTGTCGGTTATTTAATTTAAAATGAATTTTGATTTTTATTTATGGCGTGTTTGGTAGAGATGGATAATAATAATAGTAACGGCAGCAGCGGAGGGCAGCGGTTCCGGAAAATACCTCGGCATTCTCAGCCCCTTTCTCATCTTAAGTTGGACCCGTTGGTGAGTTTTTTAATTTATTTTATTTTAAAATAATTTAAATTTTAGTTGCATGAGTTATTTTATTAACTTTAATGATTAATTTGAACTTATTGCAAAATGTATGTTAAATTAAAGCTAATAAATGATGCAATGACAATAATGTAAGTTCATTTTGATTTTTGAATTGATGGTGAAGAGTAAATATAATGTAGTAAGAACTGCTCTTATTTTTCCCTATCTAATTCATAACACAAGCATTTTCCTTGTTTATGAGAGCGAGGGAGTTTGTTGAAAAGGTTTGGTGTCGTTGGGTCCGCTCTCCGAGGGGGCAGTCATTTTTCTTACAGCTTACAGGTTTTAGTTGTCAATATCGAACACCAAAATGGAGAGGGGAAGGTCATTGCTGACAACCCTGACCATATTGTAACTCGGCCACCTCTAAAAATCTTGATAACTTCATCTGCTTGCTCATGTTAATAGCCTCAATTTCAATTTATCCACTCATTTCCTTAAAATTAATTGGAGCTACTGTCAGGGACTGTTTATATTATGATTTTATGAGTCAATGTAGTGTGTGCAGATATGATCGTGTTGGAAAAAGTAAAGGTTCTTACTACTTTGTTGTTGTATTTTTTGTTTTTATTCTTCAGGTAGATGAAAATTTGGAGCAGTGGCCACATCTTAATGAACTTGTTCAATGTTATAGAACTGATTGGGTGAAGGATGAAAACAAGTATGGTCATTATGAAAGTATCTCTCCAGTATCTTTTCAAAACCAGATTTTTGAAGGTCCGGATACTGATCTCGAGACAGGTAAGGCTGACAAATTTTTTAGTGATTTTACTTAAGGGGAACAATTTACTGTTTAGTACACAAATACTACTCTTGCATGCTAGCTAAGATTGGCATATAGGTAAAACATTGTTTCAGATGTTTGGATTCAGAGGGATTTATCTGCCATGGAGTATTTTCTTGAGAATTGTTTTAGTTGTTTGGATTCAGAGGGATTTATTTCCTATGGAGTATTTCTCGAGAAACTTTATCTTTTCTTGACATATCTAGTTGGCAATTAAGTTAGCTCTAGCTGTTCATCGTGCATGTCAATCGGGAGAAATCTGAGTTTTTGTGATTTAGTTAGTATGGAATATCTTAAATATACGTAGTTAGATGCTCAATGGTTTCAACTTCGCTTTGACCTTTGTACAGAACTGCATCTTGCCAATTCAAGACGAAACAAGGCTGAAGAGACCACCGATGATGACATCCCAAGTACTTCAGGAAGGCAATTTGTGGAGGCCGCCTTCCCTGACTCATCAAATTCTGTTGTTTCAAAGGTTGTACTGCTTGGAGCATTGGTTTTATTGAGATCGTATCTTCATTACATAATTCTACTAGTCTGGTACTTCATGGATCAGTTAGCTTCTTGGTTCTTTAACGTTTGCCTCCAATAACTCACTTCTAGTTCCCCTCATGATTGTTTTAATGATGTACTTGCAGCATTTTGGTGAATCTCCTCTCCCTGCATATGAACCAGCTTTTGATTGGGATAATGAGAGGTCGATGATCTTTGGCCAAAGGATTCCTGAAACTCCATTGCCACAGTATGACAGGTTTTAAATTGTTATTGCTGAAAAGTTTGGTATTAGTATTGTGGTTCACTATCAATTTATTTGTTATGCTTTATCTCTGATTATTTTTTGTTTTTCCTGGGGGGATCCTGGTGGGGCCGGCCATAGTGGATTGAAGATCTCTGTGAAAGTACTGTCCCTATCATTTCAAGCAGGATTAGCTGGTGGGTGTGCAGCTTTTATTATCAGTTTTATACCATTGATAACATTTCTCTTCCCAAGCTCTTTCTATATGCAACAACTGGTTAAAAATTGACTTGGACATGAAATGACAATTTTTTGTTTTGTTTTATATCCTATCTTCACATTTTTCTATTTTAAGTCATGTCCACCAAGAGATGAAACTATGGATCTGTCACCTGCTAGGCTTATGTTAATTGTAAATAAGCTACAATTTTTAACTGTCTAAACAAACTCCTCTGGCATGGTAAATACTTTTGAACTTAAAAAATCCTGTAGTTCTAATCAATTTTTTTTTTCAATGCAAAACATTTTACACTGTAATAAAGGAATCTTAATTATGCTGTTTCATAAAATATATTTAATTGAATATTTCTGACTTAGAGTTCTGTGTCTTTCATTCTCAGAGCCATTTTATGGTACAATTTGCATATATAATAAGGAGAGAAGAGAAAAGTTGTCCGAGGATTTTTATTTTTCTGTGGTGCCAACAGACACTCAAGATGTAAGCTATAATAATAATTTAGAAGCTCCTTTTCAATTTAAATTTTTATTATGTCATTGGTATTGTTATTTTAAGCAGTTTTCTTGTAGATTATATAGAAGGAAATTTAATGGTCCTGTTCCTGTTATTGCCAGGCAAAAATTTCTCATGATCCTCGTGGAATTTTCTATTTAGATGCTCCTTCATCATCAATATGTTTGCTCATCCAACTAGAGAAGCCTGCCACAGAAGAAGGCGGGGTCACTGCCTCTGTTTATTCACGTAAAGAACCTGTATGTCTTTTAAGTCTTGATGTTACTGTTTTTGTATGTTCATTTAATGGACTGAAAATTGCAATGTTGTTTCCTTGTTAGAAAGTTGCTTATATGCCACTAGCTTTTAAACAGTATTTCCCTTTTCATTCGTGATTGATGTAAGTTATGCAATGAACTACCATATAATACGTGGGGCCTTAATGTTACATATAAGATAGGTGTGCCTAACTTGGTGTTTCAATGATATAATGGCTAACTGATTTAAATCAAACCTAAAAAATTCTTCCCTTTTTCAATTGTTTTCTTTAGTTATTGGGTAATTTTTTAGAGTCCTTGAGATTTTATTGTGGTTTAGCTTCAGTCCTAGTTCTCCTAAAAACTAACAAAATAGTCCTTGTGTAACACATTGGGGGCGAGGAAAGAGAGAAAATGGAGTATGGAGGGAGTTTCATCCCATCATAAGATTATAATGTTTTTTTTATATTTGTGGGACTAATCTTGTCATCCTCTGAAGGCCTTTCTCCATGGTTTTTTAGTTTTTAATCTTCAAACATACTTAACCGACTATATATCCATGGAACATAGTTTTCAACCATCTATGCAATCATTTACTGGTTACCAATAAATTATGTTTATTAAACTATGTTTTTGAACAACATTTCACTAATGTGATGATTGTGTTCCCTCTTTCTGAACAGGTGCACTTGAGCGAGAGAGAGAAGCAGAAACTGCAGGTCTGGTCTCGTATTATGCCTTACAAAGAATCCTTTGCGTGGACTATTGTTCCATTATTTGATAACAGTATTGCTGCGACTTCCGGGGGGGCTGCTTCTCCAAGCAGCCCTCTTGCTCCAAGTGTATCTGGCTCAAGCTCCCATGACGGTGTTTTCGAGCCTGTTGCAAAGATCACTCTGGATGGGAAGTTGGGTTATTCAAGTGGAAGCTCTGTTGTGGTTGAAATATCAAATTTAAATAAAGTCAAGGAAAGCTACACTGAGGACTCACTTCAGGTGCGGTGGAGAAGTGATTCATTTATATCGATTTCTTTTACTATCTTTACAATTTTTGTGTGTATATATATATATATTTATTTATTTTTTCTAAATTATTTATGAACACTCAAGCTAGCAGCTGGTACATATATTTTATTTGTTTATTTCTTTTTATCTTTTGTATACAGTTGCCTGTGATTGTTCTTTCCATGTACAATGTGCTTCATTTGTAGCATTCCCTCATGTCTTGCATTTCCAGTATCTTTATGGAACCTTGTAATGCTAGTTTTCTGAAGTATTCATGTTTTTCTTACTCAAAACCAGTGCAAATGGTTGAAGTCTTTCACACACAATTCTCATTGTATTCCATCTACTCTGATTGAGTGTACATTTATGCTGCTTCTCTTCAATTTGTTTTTATTTAGTTTAAAAAAATTGCTATATATTAAGCTCGAAGTTGAACATAAGAAGAATGAGCATTAGAGCAACACATCATTAACACATAACCGGAGAAGGGTTTTAAAGTTTTCTCGAGAAAGGAGGCATGTTATTTTGCTGTTATTCTGAATGCTTTGATGAGGCAGAACTCCAGAATATGTGGATAACATTCCCCTACAAAGCAGTTCTTATAACATTCAATGGTTTCTTGGCTTTCCAACTGTGTTCTAATAATATGTGCAAAGCATTTCTTAATCAAATATTCCAAAGGATTGCTAGGCCATTCTCTTTCAAGTTCTCTCCTGTGTACTCTTGTCATGGAGAATGTCTTATCCTTCTTGTTCTAATCTGTCCTCTTCTCTGTTCTAATAAATCATTCTTTTTGAAAAAAATAAAAGGTGCAATACTGACTTCTTAGTTGTTTTTGCTAATGCTATTAATTATTGCCATATCTTACATGCAAATATTCTTCTATATATTGTTTTTGCTTTTACGAAAATAAGCTTTCATGATTCATGTGGTGTAATGTTACAACTTCTAATAAATCATTTTCTTTCCATTTCTTTCTTCTATTTACTTTTATTTGACATACATCAAGGTCACCTTTTATTTTGTATTTTGTACTTTTCCACTTATCTTAAAACATTTGAGCTGATCCTTTCTGTTCTTAGTGGATGCATTAGTGTCTGCTCAATGATTATCTAACAGCAAGAATGAATACTCAATAATCTTGTAGATTGTAAAGTGCTTCTTAATATTTATCTTAATTTGAGGTTCTCTCCAATTTTTAGGATCCTAAACGCAAAGTTCATAAACCTGTCAAGGGTGTTCTCAGACTAGAAATTGAAAAGCACCAGACAGCCCATGCTGAGTTGGAAAATTTATCAGAAACTGGCAGTATAACCAATGATTCCATTGATCTGGGGGATCGTGTTGCTGATTCTGCATTTACAAAATCCCCTAGCAATGGCTTCGATGATCCTCAAACTAGTGGTTCGAAGTGGAATATCTTTGATGGGAAAGAAACATCTGGAAATATATCAAATGCTCGTGAAAATCCTGATTTCACTGCTGATGATGTGAGTATAACAACCTTCTTGTGTATATTGGTATCTGAATGTACCATATAGGCATACCGTATGGATTTTTTGTTTTTCCAAAACTTGTATGTGATTACTTATGTGCGATTTTTCCACAAGCTGAGTCAATGAACTTGCAAGTCATTTTTTTCTTAATTGAACTTCTTGTCGCCTTTGGAAATGCATTTAAGCATAATTTGTTTAGTTCATTTGAGAATTGTTGGTGTCAAGCAATATGATGAATGATATTATGTTTTGGAGCTCTAACTTGGCAAAGAACTGTTAAACTGCCATGATGACACTAAAAGCTCATGATTAATAATTTTACAACATTGAGAGCTCTTAATGCTCAATTTCATTTCTTGCAACGCATGGCATCTCAGCTATTTTGACTTGAATCCATGAACATGCAGTTTGCTGCCTGTGATTTTTGTCGTTGCACATAAGGTTTCGCCCTTGATAACAATTTTTATTTTCAACGCCCATTCTTTTATAATTACATCATATATTGTTAATGGTAAATTCTGTCCTGTATTGAAAATAGACATGGAAACAGGAAAAATCAATCAGAAGTACTGATTGATTTATTTTTCATGAAAAGATAATCTCCTTCTCTCATTTTATTTAACGTTTTGGCTTGAAATAGTGATCTTTAACAATTGTCCAATCCTTTTGGATAGCTATTTTAACATTGCTGAGCTCATTATTTGATGTGGTAATCAATGCAATTTTATGTTTTCCCAAGATGTGCATTTGAACTTGTGGGTCCTGCCCATGATTATCTCCCCATGTTCATTTGAATATCTGTACTCTTTTTGAATCTGTTGTCTGTGTTTAGATGGTTGTAATAAGAGCGGCATTTAATTTAAGTATGCATCTTGAAGATTATTATGAATAATAACCCTTTTCTTTCTATTTCAACAAGGTGCTCAGTATCGTATACCCTTTTCCTTCTAACCATGTTGTTTGACTTCTAGTTCCAAGCTTTTGATTTCCGCACGACCACGAGGAACGAGCCTTTCATGCAGCTTTTCCATTGCCTGTATGTTTACCCATTAACTGTCAGTTTGAGTCGGAAGAGGAATTTGTTCATTCGGGTTGAACTAAGGAAGGATGACGTGGATGTTCGTAGACAGCCTTTAGAGGTAAATGGGTGTCACTTGTTAAGTACTAAATCAGTTTGCTTTCTGCAATCCATTCAACTTGATTGATGTGTGTGCTTTATCTTACCAGGCAATGCATCCCAGGGAGCCAGGAACATCGCTCCAAAAGTGGGCCCACACACAAGTAGCTGCTGGGACTAGAGTGGCTTGCTATCATGATGAAATCAAACTTTCTCTGCCAGCCATTTGGACACCATCCCATCACCTCTTGTTCACTTTCTTCCATGTTGATCTTCAAACCAAACTGGAAGCTCCAAAACCAGTACGCTCTACATTTATTTTTCTCCCTTTTGACATAGAGTGTATACTTGACCACTTGAAATCCAGCATTATATTGGTGCGTGGCTAGGGGTTAACATCAAATGTGACATATTTAAATGAAAATATCTTATCACTCCCATTGTGCTTTGGATTCTGGTTACATCGTCCTTTCACATTTCCACATTTGTGGGCTGAAATCTGAATGAAAGATTATGATACAGATGTCTCACTGAAGATTTATTGTAAATGGGGTAATGTTAAGTGATCAGATATTTTCATCTTCATAATAACCAGCAACTTTAAAAGTTCAGTACTCTTTTTAGCATAGGAATTGATTTTGTTTTTGACAAAAATCCAAATTCCATCCTTCTACTCTGTTTGTACTGCTGGAGAGTCGACTGACAAAATAATAACTGGTGGATAAAAGTGACATACTGTGCATAGAACTTGAAACCCAACCCCATGTCACTACATCTTGGCTACTCAGACCATATTGATTTAACTTGAAATTGATTGAAATACTTTGGTTACTATTTTAATATGGGGGATTAATAGATTGATCCTTATGCCCTTCAAAAAATTGCTTCATCTTCTGCAGGCAAAGCATATACTGAAAAGGTATCTTTTGCCCCAACAAACAAAACAGAGCTGTAATAGTTTGTGCAACAGTGCTCCTTATTCTTATCTATTTGTTGTAACTAAGTAGAAAAGCATATTCTGGACACCTCCAAGAAAAGTATATTCTGGAATACAAGAACTTATTTTCTACAATCCTCACTCGATTCAGTCAAGTTGAAACTAAGTTTTTAACATGCCATTTATAATTTGAGTTACATGCTATGTTCTTGCAAGATATCCTTGTAAAGCTTGATTTCTACAGTGGACTGTATATTGAATGTTGCTATAATTCCTATTTGTTGTTATCTCCCATCAATGTTGAGTTTCAGTTTATTATACTCCATTGCTTGTTTTTGAGGGGTTTTTGGGAGTGTTCTAAACATTATCATGGTGAAATGACTTCATATTCTTTCCTTTTCTAGGTGGTTATCGGATATGCAGTGCTTCCATTATCCACACATGCGCAGTATGTAGATGGCTTTAAATTTGGCGTTTCTTCTGATTTTCTATTGTAACTGCTTCTTAGTTCTCTTTTCTTAATTTTCCATAACCATAAATACTGTGTTACATTTTATTACATTCTAGGATTTGCCTCCCCTCCTGTTCCATAGAACATGTTGTATCATGTCCGTGAGATCCAAACCATTTATTTGATATCAACTGTAATACCCCGCATCGGTGGGTGAGGAGCTAGCCTTATTAATAGTGCTGGTTGCTGACTTGTTAGACACGTTTTGGGGGCCATGCGTGGTCACCAAGAATAAATCTGTGAGGGCGGTAAGGCCCAAAGCGGATAATATTTGGCAGGTTGGGCTGAGCTATTACATTTGGTATCATAGCTGGCCTCACTGGCTGTTTGATTGTGCCAATGGGGTCGTCGGGTTCCTTAAGAGGGGTGGATTGTAATATCTCACATCGGAGAGTGAGGATTTGATAGCTGATGTTATTAGTAGTGCTGGTTGTTGACTTGTTAGACGCGTTTTGGGGCCATGCGTGGTCATCAAGAACAAATCCGTGAGGGCGGTAAGGTCCAAAGCGGACAATATCTGGTAGGCTGGGCCGGGTTGTTACATTAACAGTTTGGATTTCTCAAAATAAAATAAGTGCCCATTCAATAGATTATGTGACCACCCACTAACATTTTGAAGTGGAATTCTAACCATTGAGTTCAAATCAATGTTTTGCATTGGCCAAACATGATATATCTTGTTCTTTGAAACAAAGGAGAATCTCAATTTGACTAGGATTAGTATGTTGCTTGTTCAACATTGAAATGAATATATGAGGATTGCTAACTGTAATTCATCTGCATTCAGTCGTTACCTTCATACTATTTTTCCTTAAGTTGTGAAAATACCTTTATCTTTTTGATCATGTCTATAATATGTATGAGCTAGTAGTCTGACCATTGATGAAGCCTTGTTTGGTTGAATATCTGGTCTGGTTCTACCAAACATCTTTGAGTCTAGACAACATGAAAAATCATTGCTAGCCTTATGATATTATGCATAAAGTTAAACTTTCCCTGATTTGTAGTCAGATTTGATATGGGTCCCAATTTTGCTCTTTTTGAATAATTATTTGAGGTTTAAGTTTGCTCTTCTTCGCCCTTCTTGTGATTTATACATTGAAACTTGGAAAATGGCTTGACACTATAATTGACACTATTATTTCATCATGCTATTTATTTATAAATTTGTTAAGGTTTTAGAAGTTTCAGTCATTTTATTTATAGCATGATTTTACTCAGGTTGAGATCTGAAATTTCTTTGCCAATAATGAGAGAGCTGGTTCCACATTATCTCCAGGAAATGGGAAAGGTATGTTTGGAGTGCAGTGTTGGATGAATAATGTTGGTATTCAATCTCTACTTTGTGTATTTTTATAAAATAGTTCACTTTCTGATTTTTTTTTGTTTGAGGAAAATTTCCACTTTTGATTACTCTTTCATTTTTTTTATTGCTTTCTTGTAAATTTAATTGAATCTCATATGATTTCTAGGGAAAAGTTTTCCTGTTGATTCCTTGATTATCTCATAAACACATATATGCCATCGTCATTCTGGCTTGTTTATTCAAATGCAAAATCTTTATATATACTGTTTAGTGATGATTTACCTTTTATACTCCTTTCTTCCCTATCTTTTATAGGAGAGGCTGGATTATTTGGAAGATGGAAAAAATGTCTTCAGATTGCGCTTGAGACTATGCTCATCTCTGTATCCCATTAATGAGCGCATTAGAGATTTTTTTATTGAATATGATAGGCACACTCTTCGTACTAGTCCACCTTGGGGATCTGAACTTCTTGAGGTATTCTTCTAATTTTTTCAGTACATATCGGTTTCTATATTTGCATCCTTAACATTTATTCTCATGCAATCTCTCTGCCTTTTTTGTGGTATTCCATGTGATACTGCCAAATAGTCTTCAAATCACTCTCACATCATAGAAATGGCAAGAAGATATGTTAGCTGCCATATTAACTGGCCAGAAGGTCCATTTTATCTATGCTGTCTTGGACTGGTCTCATGATCCCTACCAATGGCCTAAAAGACCTGTTGGAGGCTGAGAAATTGGGTGATAAAAAATGAATGCTTGGGAGACCTAAGGCTCTGTCTCTGGATTAAATGATACATTTCGTGGTGTCCTTAGAGTCATGCTGTTTTCCCAGTTTGTTTATCTAATATTCAAATTTAAAGTTTGACTCTGTGATAATCCTCACAGGCGGTTGTTAATGACTTAGCCAAGTCAAGCAAGTAAACAACCATCCCAAAATTATGCATGGAGAGCTTTGAAAGATCTCTTAATCAAATTCTGCAAGTGGAAATTGAAGAAGTTCAGACTCATCAATTTAAGGGAATCTTTTTTAAAATGAGGCTACTAAAAATTTTCTTTTAATAAGTAGAGGGCATAAGTAAATTACAGAGGAGAAAAAATAAAGGAGAGAATCTAGAGAAATATGGTAGATAGAAGGAAAATAGTTTCATATCATTTCCTATTCTCAATCATCAAAACAAAACTCATCATAATTTATAATATTATGTGCTCTTATGGAGATTTTGAAAGTGTAAGTTATAGGAACAAGAGTTCCAAAAGGTTGGAAGACAAATTTTACTACTATTAAATTGGAAACAAAATAAACTCTTAACTTGAATGGAAACTTAAAAATTGAACTTTATAATTTATAGTAAGGTTCCTGAAAATGACTAAAAATACCGAGTAATCAATTAAATGTCTCATAAGCAGGTAAAGTCCAATTTCCGTCTCTGCTCCTTCTGCACTTGATTCCTACCTTATCGATGCGGTGGATAGTGTGGATAAAAATTAGGGTTCTCAAGCCCTAAAGTTACAACCCTACTATTGTATAGTTGTAGAGTAATAGAGAAAAATCTCAGATATTTGTAAAAGTATGAATAATCTGAATCTTCTTTTGACAAAATTAAACTAGATATCTCTATATATATTCTAGACCTATAATCCTTGTAGGAAAAGGATTCCTAATTAAAACTTACTTAGCTAATAGAATCTATTAATACTAATTAAATTAAAAGTCCTAATCTAAATAGGATAAAGAATCTAAATACAACAAAGTAAATAGAGACAATTCTGCATAGTAACTTTTGTGTCTTATTTGAAAGCCTTCTTGATCTTTGATCATCATGAATTTTTAACCTAATTGGAAGCACGACCTTCTAATCTTGTCAAAATTTCAGCTTGATTCTACCAAGCTACTTCTTGAATTCTTTTTAAACTCCTCAAAACCAAAAAACCTTAACCATTAATGAAATAATGCATTAAACATTATTAGGCCAAGAATATTGAAGAAAGTTCCCCACCTTAATCCCTTCTACTTTCGAAAAACATGCCCTCGAGTTCGAGTTAACTGTTAGAAATTGATCTCTTCCACTCCGAAGGAATAGATACTTAGAATATAACATGGTAGCTAATTGATTTACAAAGTAGCATGTCTTTGACCCCTGGACTTCAAAATTTAATTTATGGTGTGTGCATGCTAAAGAAAAATCTATATTTAATATTTACACTTTCTGCTCCTATGAAATCCATTTTAGTTCCTTCACACGTTTTTCTACATCAAACTGAGTTATTACTGTCTCCATCAATCAAAGAGGCTAACCTGCTTTGATATCAATTGACGTGGCGTATAGTGTGGATAAAAAATAGGGTTCTCAAGCTTTAAAGTTATAGCCCTAACATTGTTGATGAATAGAGAAAAATCTCTGATATTTTATACAAGGCTGGAATAATCCGAATCTTCTTCAAACAAAAATAAACTAGACATCACTATTGATATTAGTTCTAGACCTAGAATCCTTATAGAAAAATGGTTCTTAATTAAAACTCACATAACTAATAGAATGCATCTAGCATTAGGATTTTCAAATAGTAAAATATTAATCTAAATAAGAAAAAGAATCCAAACACAAGGTAAATAAAGACAATCCCACATAATAACTTTCGAACCTTATTTGAAGGCCCTACCAATCTCTGGTCATTATGAAATTTGAACTCAATAAGAAACATGGCCTTTAGAATCTTCTGTCAAAATTTTCTCTTGATCTAACGATTGGATTAAAAGTTATTCTTGATTTACTAAACTGTGTCTTGGACTTTTCTTAAACTCCCCAAAACCTTAACCGTCAATGAAATAATGAAATAAACATTATCAGGCCAAGAATATTGAAAAGTTTCCCATGTCACTCTTTCTTAGCCACAACCATGTGATTTGGTATGTTCATTTGCTTTTCTGAATTACCCTTTCCCAAGCTATAGATACCTGAGAAATGGTTCAACTCAAGATGGGGAAATTTAGTGTACTTTTGATCCTTCTCAAATTCTAGGGTACTTCTAATCTTTTCCACCCTTGTATTGCTTTCTCATCCTTGACTTGCAAGCTTTAGATTATAACCAATGCAAGTTTACAATTTGAATATTAGCTACCTTGTTGAATCTGATTGCGTGACTGCAAACTATGGCCAAGTTAGCCACGCTTCTTTTTTTTCTCCTACCACTTCAAGAACAGGTGATGCTGGAGTTGTGGCTTGAAATGGAAAGTAGTTTTTGAACTTAAAAAAGGTGCATCATATTGTCATATTATCTCATTATCTTATGTGGCCAAGATTTTTAATGTCTTGCGAACAACATTAGGTCAAGGGTATTGTATCTCTAGTGGTTCTTAGTTGAATAAACAATAATGATTTTCTGCAGGTGAGAAAGTCATATGAGTAGTGGTTATCATTTCTTATGCTACTACTTTGGACTCCGGCTCATCATTATTTTTATGGGGTTGTTGCTTGAAATGCGTGGAATAAGCGTTTTGGCAGTTATGGAATAAAATGGGAATCTCCACATAGTTTGAAGGATTTGCTATCTTTGATTTTTCTCAAGGGCTCTGGGAAAGAGATGGATCATAAACTTCTTTGTACCACCAGATTTTTTGAGAACCAAAATTATTTAGCTTCTGTTTTTCTGACTTTTTGGGATAAAGTGGTGTTTTGGCATGTCAGTGATGTTCTGTGTGTAGTGCTTTTAGTGGCCTTTCTTCAGCCAGTATTTTGCTTGAATTAGATGTCTTATTTCTGTATCATTAAATTCTATTTGGTTTATATTATCACAAACAAGGAAACTTATGGATAGTTGTCTTATCATAGTCAATTCAACTGTGTGAAAATAGGGTCTGTTTGCTGTGGCTTGACTTGAATGTTTATGGATATCATGCAGGCCATTAATAGTCTGAAGAACGTTGATTCCACTGCTTTGCTTCAGTTTCTCCACCCAATTTTGAATATGCTTCTCCATCTTATTGGCAGTGGTGGAGAAACTCTTCAGGTAATTTTAACAATTCAACCAGGAGCTTTACAAGTGGTTCTTGATATGGAACTCACTGTTTATGTTTGTTTGAGTTGCTTAACTACATGTTTTTAGATATCAGTAATAGTCATTCTGTAATGGCATTAAATAATAAGTGTTATTACCTGTGCAATAGAACCATGATCTGAAACCATAGTTTATTTTATGCAACAGATCTTGGTGCCTTCTATCATTGATAAATTCACACTTGTGCCATTTGCAGCCAATAGACAATCCCTGTAAAAATGTGACAGTTGGGTCGCAATAGCGATTTTAACTAGTTCATTTGGTTTTTTGCTTGGGGGTCTTTTTTAATTTTTGTTTTCATGTTGTACACCTTTGCTCCTGATTGTGCAGTGCCTGTTAACTAGTTCTTTATTTTTCCCTTTTTCTTTCAGGTTGCAGCCTTCAGGGCCATGGTTAATATCCTAACTAGGTATGATTGCTAGTCATGTTTTTGAGTTTGACATCAGGGCAACATCATTTGTCTTCTAGAATGTTCTTCAAGTGCAGAAATCTGAGTTCATGTAAAATATGAGGTGTTCAAAACAGGAATCAGAAATGTATGCCTCCAAAGTTTTTTAGTCTACCTAAATAAAAGCTGGGAGAACTTCTCAATTGCTGATAATCTTCAATCAATATTATCGTTATTAGATTTGAATGTCCATCTTTTCCTGATCTTGGCGATGTTAACTCATAAATTTTCAATCTTTTCAGATTCGATTCAGTGTTTACAAGTTTCGAGCAATTTATTTAGAAAAAAAAATGAGCAATAAAAACTAGCCTTTGCATCGTTTAACGTTTGGCTGCATTTCATTTTGTAGGGTGCAGCAAGAGTCAGTTGATGATACTGAACGGAATCGTTTTCTGGTTAACTATGTTGATTATGCTTTTGATGACTTTGGTGGTCGTCAACCACCTGTTTATCCTGGTTTGTCCACTGTGTGGGGGAGTCTGGCTCGTAGCAAGGTTAGTTGTCTCTTCTTTCACAATTCTTGCATTTGCTGGTAGGGGTGGTAAACTGGTCATATGATCATCCTTCGTTTCTTAGTTACCATCATCTATCTAACTTTGGTGCACATACTCTCTCCTGTTCTTGATAGATGTAGATAACTTGTTAAATTTCATAGTATAATGACATGTCTTCCAATTATATTACTTGGAGCTTTGTAAATTTCCCATACTCACTCTTATGCTCGGTATCAAAACCCTAAATATTATATCAAATTTATTTTTAACATCCTTCTAGTTTTATTTGCAGAGGTTTAGAAGCATTTCCAATTACCATTGTTGGGTTTGACAATGATGCACGATTACCTTGTATATTAGAAAAGAACGTGAACCTCATACCATTGTTGGGTTTGACAATGATACACGATTACCTTGTATATTAGAAAAGAATGTGAACCTCACTTGTTGGTGTCTGGCTAAATAGTGTTAATCGTTGTGAATTTCAATTATGTGTTTGTGATGTAGTTATATTCTTATCAGTCTTGATGTTTTTATTGTTCCATCATCTTACCCACTTTAGTCCCATTGATGAAGCAAAAGGAAGGTGATTATTATCAGTTTATTTATACTTTTATAAATTAGTCTTTTTTTATTGTTACTTGGGAAATTTTTTGTTACGAATTCTAGTTTCTTGGCTAGTTTTGGATCCCTGTGCCTAAGGCAATTTATTAGTCTGCTCTTTCTTAATTTTAGAAAGGTTCATGGCTCTTTGTCATTGGAATACTTTGCCATTTAAGAATCTGTATTCATCATCCTTTTCTACTTGGTACTTGTAATTCATTTTTTTTCCTGGCTTCTAACATCCTTGTGATATTTCAAATAGATTACAGTGGTCTTTAAAGTGGGTTGGACTATGGCTAAGTGATGACAGTCCTCCACTATCTCAATTTGACCAAATGATATGTTTATGCTCTTATTGATAGTGTAGTTCGCTGGCTAATACAATCGGTGAATCCTATGACATCTATTGGTGCTAATGACACAACTGATTCTGGCATCCATTGTTGGATTAGTGCATTTAGCACATTCATTGGATGCTGCATTTATTGCAAGATGTGCTTAGGACCAAAGTCATCTCTTTGTGTTTATGCATCTTCTTTTCCTCTCTCTTTCTCCACCTCCTCCCTCCCTCTCTTTTTGTTCTTTCCTTGCAGAACTTTTCAAATTTATGACCACTGCAGGCTAAAGGCTATCGTGTTGGACCAGTATATGATGATGTATTGGCAATGGCATGGTTTTTCCTTGAGCTTATTGTCAAGTCAATGGCATTGGAGCAAGCTCGTCTTTTCTATCATAGTCTTCCATTGGGTATATTAATTAAATGCCATGGGATTCCTGCCATTTCGATACAAAATGATCTTGCTTGAAATTACAATTGACGTGGATTTTATATTCGCAGTATTTAACTTATGTTTCTTTTCTTTTATTGTAATTGCTTTTGTGCTGTAGGTGAAGATGTTCCACCGATGCAATTGAAAGAAGGTGTGTTCAGATGCATAATGCAGTTATATGATTGCCTTCTTACAGAGGTGCATGAGCGTTGTAAGAAGGGTTTAAGCTTGGCAAAACGTTTGAATAGCAGTTTGGCCTTCTTCTGCTATGATCTTTTGTCAATCATTGAACCTCGTCAAGTTTTTGAATTGGTATGCTTTCAGCTGAAATATAATATCTAAATCAGCATACTGACATTAATTGTACTTTTTAACACTAACTGCTCTGGCATTTATGTATATCTAGTTTCAGTTGTAAAATGTGGATCACTGAGCATGCACTTAACACGACGACTTGTATGCTGGAAGGGTGTCATGTGAATGACAAAATACCATAATCATATTTCTGCTAAACTTTGTTCATGAAGGTGGACAAGCAGAATGGAACTGAAATATTGGCATAGGGTAATGGGCGAATAAGAAAGTTTCATTAAATTATATGCTAAGACACAAGGGTGTAATGTTGAAAAACTTTTGGGACATGGTCCCCTCAAAAGTACTCTACATGCCACCCCTGACAAGACAGACAATTTGTCGAGTAGTTCTGTATGCATATAACATACTAGGAATGGCATCATGTGCCAAGGAAGTAGGGATCTAAATCTTCTGCTATCTTGAGTGTGGGCAGAGTATAAGGTAGGTTAAAATTTTGCTGATGTTATAACTCGCTATATCTCTAACTATCTGCAATCTGCTACAGGTGTCCTTGTATCTGGACAAGTTTTCTGGGGTATGCCAATCAGTTCTTCATGACTGCAAGCTTACCTTTTTGCAAATCATATGTGATCATGATCTTTTTGTGGAGATGCCGGGGAGGGACCCTTCAGATAGGTATTCATCAATCTAATTGTTCTTGATTGATCACCTTGGTACATCATGCAAGATAAATTGAGTGAAGTCTGCATCTCATTAGATCACTTTCTTTTCATGTTGTGTTGTCATTTTCTTTCACTTCATTCAATTACCTATCTACTTTCTAGAACCAGGTTTTCTTATTTTTTAACATATAAATACCTTATTACTTTATACACACACATGCACACATATAAGCAAATACCTGGGCAAGCTTATCTGGGGATGCCGATCAGTTTGTGACTGCATGCTTACCTTTTTGCAAATAATGTGATCTTGATCTTTTTTGTGGAAATGCTGGGGAGAGGCCCCTCAGGTATTTTGTTAATCAAATTCTTGTTGATTGATTGCTTTGATGCTTTATACAAAATAAATTAGGTGAACTCTGTATTACATAGGCTTGTTTTCTTTTCATATAATTTTATTGCTGTCCTTTCAGCCGCTTCATTTGTCAATCTCATTGTAAGTGTAGATGTCTGTCAGTGTCAAGTTGCACCTAGGATTGTGACGTACATTTTAACACATAATATGGATGTAATCTTCATTCTCCAAAAAGAAAAAAGGGTAGATGCTATCTAGTGACCGATTAGGGATTTGTAGTAATGGATGTCTGATTGTGTTCTTGTTTGTATTGTAGAAACTATCTTGCGTCAGTTTTAATACAAGAGCTTTTCCTTACTTGGGATCATGATGAGCTATCTCAACGGTCAAAGGTGAGTTTAGTGCAGATGAACCAAGTTCCCTCTACTTCATCTGAATATTATATCTTATGTGCGTACACTTTCTTCAAGAGTACCTTTTTGCAGAATTGGTATTTTACTTGTTGTGGCCATTTCCGCCTCTGTATATTCTCATGGCACTGAGTTTTGGTGCATGCAGGCAGCCCGAATCTTAGTAGTACTGCTTTGCAAGCATGAATTTGATGCTCGATACCAAAAGCCTGAAGATAAACTATATATCGCGCAGCTATATTTTCCACTTGTTGGCCAGGTTTTTACCATTATAAAATTCTTGCTTATTTATAAAACATCCAATCACTTCTGCCTTACCTCAAGTTCATAGTCAAATTTAATTTCTCTTCTAGTGCTATCATGTGGGAATCTTGTTTGCTCATCATAGTTCTGTATAACTTTGTGATTACACTTTTCGATTGCTTTAACTCTTTTTTTTTTTTTTAATGTTTGGTGGAACTGAAGTATTCTAATTAAGAGTCAGAAAAGGAGAATTGTGTTCTTATGTTTGCCTGCTTGTGTTTGTGGCATTATCACCATGAACTTTATATTATATTTAAGTGTTTATATGCTAGTATTTGTTAGGGACTTAGGGTTCTTCTGTACTCCTATCATTTGGCATGGACTATGAATTGTTCAACTTAGCTTTGGATGTCAGGAAATCTTTACCATATTATCAGTTAAGTTTCTGTTCAGAATCTGCTTGGCTACTGATTATTGAGGTTGGTGCCTGAGTTCATGTAATAAGAAATCAAAGTGTTTGTCTCTTGCCTTAATGGGCTATTTCAAAATAACACATGGCAACTCTTTAAAGGACCAGTAGTTCATTTACTAAGAAAGATCTTTAAATGCGAAGTTTCTTGAAGAGAATTTGTCAGAGGCAATGAAACATTCTTTGTTGATAATGGTGAGAGATGGAGTTACATGGTATAGCTACAGGTGCTTCAATTTGCTTTCACAAGTGAACTGAGTGGCTGAAGCAAGAATTTGCCTTGGTCCAATTAAGAGAAGTTAAAGCATGCTTCTCTCAATACACTTCATGGTTTAATCATAATTATATGTCCAGCATTGAACACGTTCCCATAATTGCTATGTGTAGAGTAAAATAAAACAGATCACTAAGAAATCATCACACATGAGAATTACAAACTAGGTAAAGGAAATCCAGTGACACACGGCATCAGAGAAAGGTCTCATAAAACTTTATTTCTAGCATGCGGGTAAGAACAATAAATGTGCAGGTCTCTTACTAAAGGATTTGAAAACAGTTCTCCTTGTGGAAATAAGAGATGGCGTAAAAAGTAAGAAATGAAAAAGATATCATGTTTTAAATTTTCTATTTTGAATTAAATTCACTGGTCTAGAATATATTGTTACCTATTCGTAGAGGCATTCAGGAATTATAATGACCACTTCATTCATTGATAATGTAACTGATTAAAATTGCCCTGATGAAGATTTAATGACAAGCAGAGCTGCTTGATGAGATGGATATTCTGATGCCAGAATATTAATAACTATGCAGATACTAGCCTCAGCCAATATGTATCTAATATCTCAGAAGTTAGTTATTCAAAACAAGGTAGATGATGCTCATTAATGAAGGAAAGGTAAAGCATGTTGACAATCAAAAGTTTCGAAACAAATATCACAATTTTGTTCTGGTTCTGTGCACAACACTTAGACTGACTCTATATTTATTTTCTGCATCCATAAATTAATGAATATATGGAGGCTTGACCAACTTCAGCAGTTTGTGTATCACTATGGTATTCTGTAGCCATATATGGAGTCTGATAGACATTATCATCTAAGTAAGAAGTCAAAAACCCACCTATACGGACATGCTTTTCTGGACACATTTAAAATGTCTAGTAACATTGAAAAAAAATTGCTTTCTCCCCTAAGAAAGGCTAAGAAAATGCCTTCAGCTGAAGACGAAATGGTTACGTTCCTATTTGCACTGATAAACCAGTGATTGAAACTCTTTCATGTAAATGTAATGGATCATTTTTTTCTTAACTGCGTTTACTTCTAATTCTTTTGATGGAAGTTGGGTTCAAGTGTTGGCCTCATATAGTGCCTTGCAAATTTGTAGAAATTCATGATTATTGGGCTTGTCTGCCTTGTTAACATCCTAATCTTAATTAGTAACTGCAAGTATATCTAGTATCATAATGATGTAGAAGAGGTGATATGGGATAAGATGTATTTTATAGGCTGTACTGTTCTGCCAACTGATATTTGCTCTAACTACCCCATGGATTGCTGAATTAATAATCTGTCGTTTATGCAGATCCTGGATGAGATGCCTGTCTTCTACAACCTGAATGCTGTTGAAAAGCGTGAAGTTTTAATTGTTATTTTGCAAATCATGCGCAATTTGGATGATACATCGCTTGTCAAGGCGTGGCAGCAAAGCATTGCTCGGACTAGATTATTTTTCAAACTCATGGAGGAATGCCTTGTTCTTTTTGAGGTTGCTATTTATGTGAACTCCCATCTCTTTTCTTCCCATGTTTCTAGACATTGGTATTTGTGTTTGGTAGCTGAACATATTTGTTGGTCTAGGTATGGAGAATTATCTAGTTTAAGTTAGAGTTTATTCGTCTAGGTGCCTCTAAACATTATCTAGTTTGAATTAGGGCAACATGCACCACATGCAAAAACAAGTGCGATCACTAAGATCATGCTGGTAATGCACCTTTTGGCCATCGGCTTAGATAGGGAGAAAATATAGATCCTTGAAAGGAAAATTGACTTGGGGAAAATAAAGTGGAGTGTCTTGACTATTTTTGCCCTCAAGTATCACATTTTGAGGAGTTAGAGCATCCAGTCCAAAAGCTTTTCTTGATTTGTTAAGGGCCCAATGCACTTTATGCACCTTATTAGGGAAGGCTCACTAGTCAAAAAAGGCTAAAATTATAGAAGGATAAGGCAAAACCTAGCCTTAGAGGAAAATCGATCTGCTAGGCAAGGACTATAGTTTAGGTTATCAAGTTTAAAAATGTTAGGGTTTGCATGCAACCCCTTGGGGGTTGCTTCTCTTTAGCATTGTTTCTCTGTTTTTCTATGTATGATGCTGATTCTGCACAATGTGTTTACAGCACAGAAAACCTGCTGATGGCATTCTTATGGGATCTAGTTCTCGCAGTCCTGTTGGGGATGGACCTGCTTCTCCCAAGTACTCCGATAGGCTCTCTCCAGCAATCAACAATTATCTGTCTGAGGCATCACGGCAAGAAGTCAGGGTAGGTTAAATTTTATTTGTTCTTGGTTCAAAAGTCAGCGCTTTTGCATGCTTTAGAAGTTTTAGAAGTCAAAATTTATATATCCTACTAAGTTTTTTATTTTTTCTTGTGCAGCCTCAGGGTACACCTGATAATGGATATTTGTGGCAGAGAGTGAATTCCCAATTAAGCTCCCCCAGCCAGCCATATTCCTTGAGAGAAGCACTTGCTCAGGCACAATCTTCCAGGATTGGAGCTTCAGCCCAAGCACTTAGAGAATCCTTGCATCCAATATTGAGACAAAAACTGGTATATTCTTGTGGAGAATTCATGTGCTTGTTCTCATACTGCAATGGGGCCTTTTTTTTGCAAAATATTATATTTCTGTATATGACCAATAATTTAGGTAGCTGATAGCTTTGACATTTACTTCAGGAGCTTTGGGAAGAAAACTTGAGTGCTGCTGTGAGTCTTCAGGTTCTGGAAATAACTGAGAAGTTTTCTATGATGGCAGCTTCCCATAGCATTGCTACTGATTATGGGAAACTTGATTGCCTCACAGCCATATTTACAAGCTTCTTCTCTCGAAATCAACCATTGTCTTTCTGGAAAGCTCTATTTCCTGTCTTTAACAACGTGTTTGATCTTCATGGGGCAACATTAATGGCTAGGGAGAACGATCGTTTCTTAAAGCAGGTTGCTTTCCATCTTCTTCGGCTTGCAGTTTTTAGAAACGAAAGTGTCAAGAAACGAGCTGTTATTGGCCTCCAGATTCTTGTCAGGGTATGCTTTTTTACATGCTCTGGTTTGCCGCATATGTTGTAATTTTCAACTTATATAACATCAATTGTCATTTTCTACTGTTTTTGCAGAGCGCTTTCTATTACTTCATGCAAACAGCAAGGTTGAGGGTCATGCTGACTATCACACTGTCAGAGCTGATGTCTGATGTGCAAGTGACTCAGATGAAGTCTGATGGAATGCTAGAGGAGAGTGGTGAAGCAAAACGACTTCGCAAGTCTTTGGAGGAGGTGGCAGATGAATTGAAGACTCCTGACCTACTACGGGAATGTGGACTTCCTGAAAGTGCTCTGGTGGCAGTTCCAAAAAAATTGGCAGAGAATAGGTGGTCTTGGAGTGAGGTGAAATATCTCTCAGACTGCCTTATCCTGGCCCTTGATGCTAGCCTTGAACATGCACTCTTGGTAAGTTAATATCTGCATCAACTTTTTATTTCAGAGACTGGTCATTTAACACGGACATAATGGATTGATGGGATTGGGCATATAAGCAAGTAGTGTTGGCAACGTTTTCCTCCCAATCATAGCCCCTAGCACATTCTTGCTTAAGCTGTATTCCTGAATTAGGAAAGGGCATTTCTGTAATTATCATGGATTAGTGGTTCTTTTCCCAATGAATTCGAATGAGTTTTACCCTATATTGTGTGTTAGAGAGTAATACAAAACCATTTTTTGGGCTTCACCTAATAATTCAATCTTTTGGGTTGAAATAGTTCTTTAACATGATATCATATTGATGATCAAATAGTCACAAGTTTGAATCTGAACAACCCTATTCTAATTAATAAAATTAAGCACATGGTAATGGTGAATATGTGCAAGTTTCAAGTTCAAAGGGCCATCACTTGAGGGAGTGTGTTAGAGAGATATAAAACCATTCTTGGAACTTCACCTGATAGCTTAAGCTTTAAGGTTGAATTGGTTCTTTGACATCACTAATGCATGCTAGATTTATGACTAAATGCTGGTGCTCTGACAGAATCATCTGTTCTCGACTTTCTTAACAGGGTTCTGTAATGACTGTGGATAGATATGCTGCTGCAGAGAGCTTCTATAAACTAGCAATGGCATTTGCTCCTGTTCCTGATCTTCACATAATGTGGTTACTGCATTTATGCGATGCGCATCAGGAAATGCAGTCTTGGGCTGAAGCTGCACAGTGTGCTGTGGCTGTTGCTGGTGTTGTAATGCAGGTAAATTACTAATATGTGTGGTTGTGACTAAATGAATTAATTAGATTGCCCTTTCATTTTGTTGTACACCAACCGAGAGAAACTCTTCACGATATGCTTAAACAGTATCCTGTCCTCATAAATATCTTCTAAGCTGCCAACACCCAAAACTTGCAAATGACTTAAATTGTTGCTGCTTTGTCATATTCTGAATTTATCTTTTGCATCTTTTACACTTTTTTCCCACCGTTCTCTGTTGAAAGTGAGTTGCCATCAACTGAAGTTGAAATTGTTGGAGACTGTCATATTGCTCCTTCAAATGCTGGGTCTGTCAGAACTGTACCTGAAGCTAAATGCTTACTGATTGTTCCAAATCCATTGTCACAAAATAGTTGCTTTTTGGAGAAGCCAATTCAACTGACGAGAGTTTTTCTAGCCACTTAAAATATGAGTAAAAGTATTTATATTTGGGTGTAATTTTCTTCAACTTATCAATATTCTCATTATTTGTTATACAGAAAACAGTGATTATGAAGGTTAAAATGAGATTTGAATTCTCACATAGAGAGATCATCTTTTTGGAGAAGCGAATTGAATCTAATTCTGAACCGTTGGAGTTAGAGATCTTTTGGATATAGTAAAGGATGAACACCTAAATTATGTAGCCTGTCTATGATTGATTGATTGAACCTGTTAAATGACATGACTAACTTCCCATTGATATGAACTTTAGCATAATGTAAGAAATGCAGGTTCAAATCTCACCGCGAACGATTGTCTTGTTAAAAACTCTTACAGACTATGACATGTTTTCTTATCAACTATCATTTAATCATAAAAACGTCTATTTCTCACTCTTGTTCTATTTCACCCACTCTGCCTTGTGTTTTTATGTTTTCAGGGCTTCTTTGAACTCTAGTGTTAGAAAGTTAAAATAAGACGCACAAACTGTTTCTCTTTTCGCTTTTTCTTGGGGTTGGTTTTCTATTGGTTTCAATAAAATAAGATGAAAAAGGAAAAGAACTGCAATGATCTTGTCTAATTGTCCAGGCAGTACTAACATCTTTGGTTTATGTGGTGTTGAATGTTATTAACTCTTGTGATCTCTGGAGAAATGAATTTGCAATTAGCACAAATCCTGTCAAATCATCTATTTCATATTTATTTATTTATTTGCTTGTGTTGAATCATGCAATTCAACAATTTGAGTCTAATGGAATTGTATTTAAACCAAAGCGAATTATGTAACCTGATTCAAGATTCTTCCATGATTTGTAGTTTATGACTGATATTTTCTAGCTTAGTGGACAACTGGAAAGATGAGTTTGTGATCATAGAGTGATGGTTGCCTACATTTTATCCTCTTTCAACTGATAGATTTACTTTAATCATCGTAGGCTCTTGTGGCTAGGAATGATGGTGTGTGGAGCAAAGATCACGTGATCTCTCTACGGAAAATTTGCCCAATGGTCAGCAGTGAGATCACTTCTGAGGCATCTGCAGCTGAGGTAGAGGGGTATGGTTCTTCAAAGCTCACAGTGGACTCTGCTGTAAAATATCTACAGCTTGCTAATAACCTTTTCTCTCAAGCTGAGCTTTTTCATTTCTGTGCAAACATTCTGGAGCTTGTAATACCAGTTTATAAAAGTAGGAGGGCATATGGACAGCTGGCTAAATGTCACACCTCGCTTACTAATATCTATGAATCAATTCTGGAGCAGGAATCAAGCCCAATTCCGTTCACTGATGCCACATACTATAGGGTGGGATTCTATGGTGAAAGGTTTGGGAAACTAGATAGGAAGGAATATGTATACCGAGAGCCCCGTGATGTACGGCTAGGTGACATAATGGAGAAACTTAGTCATATTTATGAGTCTAGGATGGACGACAATCACACTTTGCATATTATTCCAGATTCTAGGCAAGTAAAGGCTGACGAGCTGCAGCCCGGGGTCTGCTACCTGCAGATAACTGCTGTTGATCCAGTCATGGAAGATGAAGATTTAGGAAGCAGAAGGGAAAGGATCTTCTCTCTTTCCACTGGGACTGTCCGGGCACGTGTCTTTGACCGCTTCTTGTTTGACACTCCATTTACAAAAAATGGTAAAACCCAAGGTGGATTGGAAGACCAATGGAAGAGGAGGACAGTTCTTCAGACTGAAGGCTCATTCCCTGCTCTGGTGAACAGGCTTTTGGTAATGAAATCTGAATCTCTTGAGTTCTCACCAGTCGAGAATGCAATTGGAATGATTGAAACTCGAACAGCTGCCTTACGAAACGAGCTTGAGGAGCCCCGCAGCTCTGAAGGCGATCAGCTTCCACGTCTCCAAAGTTTGCAGAGAATTCTCCAAGGCAGTGTTGCAGTTCAAGTGAGTTGCTTGTTGGGTTTCTTAACGAAGTTCCTCCATATTTTCAATTAAAATCGATATAAAATTGTTCTTTTTATCATGTTCTCCAACCATTCATAACCATGGCCAAGCGAAGTTCACTTACAGCAATCTGCTTTGTTACAGGTAAACAGTGGAGTTTTGAGTGTCTGCACAGCCTTCCTGTCGGGTGAGCCTGCTACAAGGTTGCGTTCTCAAGAACTGCAGCAACTCATTGCTGCCTTACTTGAATTCATGGCTGTTTGCAAGCGCGCCATTCGTGTACATTTTAGATTGATTGGAGAGGAAGATCAAGATTTCCACACGCAGCTTGTGAACGGATTTCAATCGCTCACTGCAGAGTTATCTCATTACATCCCAGCCATTCTTGCAGAACTATGACGTTGTTGTAACATTATCTGATTCTACTACTCCGATGGTATGTTCATATATCATTAGTTGTATTTTCTTTTTTCAGGTGAAGATGTGCAAAGATTTCATGTTTCGTATATATAACCAATGTGTTCAGTGTATTATTTTTTCAACTCTCAAGTGTACTTGCTAATCCAAGAGGTGCCTTGCAACCTGCATGCTACTTTACAAATCTTGGTCCTAATTCTTTTAGTGCATTTAAGGGTTTCATACCAACTTGCATTGTGTTGTGAGCTTACATGTTTATTTTGAACCCATGCAAAATGTAAAGGGAAGAACAAGATACATGGGAATCGGGATTATTATTTAACTCTTGTCACTGGATTAATGCTATAAGCTTCAAACTTGCATGCATTTATAGATTTTTTTTTTCCCTTGAACTTTGCCTTTGCACGAATATATTATATTTTCCACGGAATGCGTTTTGTTCAATAGTAGACTTCCAAAATAACATTTCAGAGTTATTTATTTATTTATTTTTAATATCACAAGAGCTAAAACAATTTGTAAACTGGCATAGCTAAAAAAAAAAAATAGCCTAGCGGAGTTAGTTGTATTACACGAGTATAATTTATGAGTTGCGCATAACATGGAGGTTAGGAGTGTTTATAAAAACCGATTAAACTGATAGAATTGATAAAAAATTAACTGAAAAAACTAAATCAAGATAGAAAACTGATTAAATTGATTTTTAAAATTATAAAATCTTGCCGATTTGGTTTGGTTCTGGTTTTATCACTTAAACCGATGAATTCAACAGGTAGTATAAATAACATAACTAAAAAGTTTCTAACTCTAATTTACATTCTGAAGCCGCCGCCCATCAATTTTCATCCTCCCTCTTCTCTCTTTTGCATGTCTTATCCTCTGTCCCACGAAAAGAAAGCAGAGCTCCTTAAGCAACCTACGCTTTTCAAGCTGTGCTTTGGTGCGGCTTTGTAGGAGGAAGCCTTGAACTGTGCAAATGCCTTTGCTCAGTCAAACTTCCTTTTCCTTGTTCCTTAGTGTAGTCAGGACAAATTAGGGTGCAGTCCAATGTAAGCCACAATTTGCTTTCCCACTTTCACTTCCCTGGCTTTCGAAACATGTGCATCTTGATTCTTGCCATTTAATTTTCATCCTCCCTGCCCCTGCATTTATCTCTTCTCTGCTCAGTCAAACATAGCTTTCTCTCTTCATTTGCAGTAGAAAGAGAGAGCTCATCCATTAGAAAAAAGGCGTGAAGGTAAAGTTTATTTTCTTGTGCTTGTAAGATCAACTTTTTGTTTCAAACTTTGATGCTTCTCTGACGTTTCTTGCCATTAGCTTCACAAGGCTTGAACCTTTTTAACTCTTGATTTTCTGCTTTCTTTTTATCTTCCTCAGATTTTGTCGTTGTTGTGGTTCATCTCAGTTTTCAGGATTCAACCGGATTAATTTAATGATTAGGTTTTCTGGTTTTTTAGCTCAAAAACCGGATTCAACCGAACCGAACCGGTTTGGTTTGAACCGGAATTCAGTTCGGTTCGGTTTGAAATTCTAAAAATATGAGTTATATGGTTCGGTTGATTTTTATGGTTCAAACCAAACCGAACCGAACCGTGAACAGGCCTAATGAATATAAATTTTAAGTGTTTAATAGGAAAAGGGTTTCTAAATAAAACTATTTAACTAATAGTTAAATAATAAAATATTAATTACTAATTAAATTAAAAGTTTTAAGCTAAATATAAAAAAATCCAAATACAACAAGCTAATTCTGCAGGGTAACTTTTAATTCAATCCAATAATTGAATTAAAAGTTATTCAATGTTATTTTCCTAGTGTTTTTTTGAATGTGTTAATTTTAAAATTATTTTTTCTACCTGTTATTTAAAATAAAACTTCATAGGGCGGATCAAGGAATCTCTGAAAAAGTTTATTTGCCCTTGGTGGTGTTTCAGAGTCAAATAGGGGTTGGTGGTATATAGATTTAGGCAAATTTTTACCTTAAATATGATATAATACCGAAGCTCAAGCATATTATGGGTATTTCGAAGATGTCAAAATGTCAAATTACTATCCCAAATGACATGAGTCTTGAGATTTTATGAGCAACCAAATGTTGCCTGTCTCACAAGCCCAAAATAGATACACAAGATTTTTGTCAATTTGAGCTCACCCAAATTCTTTGATTTCCAACCTTTTATATTAACAAATATGGGAGTAATTCCTAGTACAGCTGAGATTCTGGGAATAGCTTATGGGATCAAAATATTACAATATGCCACCAAATATTCTATGCAACGGTATCATGGCAAGGAAAGACAACCTTCGGAGGAACAGAGCAGCTGGAAAAAAAAAACAAATGTCCAATCCCAAAAAATATTTAAAGGAGAAACATCATCAAAGACATCCATGGAGGAACACTATAACAATGAAACGCAAAATTCCTGAAAGATTAAATGTAAAGGCATATGCTTATCCTTATAAATTCCTTTTTCCCCTCAAAGCAAGAAAACAGAACAGGTCAACACGAAAACGGGGAAGATCTAACAATTGATGAGGAGGGCATCGATGTTCCGTTTCCCCTTTGGGCCTTTGGTATACCATGATGACACATAATCTCCATACTTAACTTCATGGTACTTCGGCGGGGATGAGTTGCTAGTTAGCTCAAAAGCAGGGGATATTTTCACCGTCTTGGCTGGGTCATGAAAGGTGGCAACTGAGAGCCGTGGACTGCTGGAATTTGTAATGGCTCGATGTTGAGCACTCCTATACTTCCCATTGGTTATAATCTACAGGCAAAGTGTTTCCCATTAAACTTTTGATCAAAGTGCATTTCAACTAAAGCAACAAATGACTAAACACATGGGTGGCACATTAATGGATATAAGATTTTGTAGAAGGTAAACTGATAAGAGCTCAAATGGAAAATACCCATCACTTTGACCTTTCAAAATCCAACCATTACATAGGAAAGAGCTATAATGGAGATTTTTTCTTGTGAAATAGAAGGTAGTTTATACAGCCATACAGGCACCATTGGTTTTGACCATTTGTTGCAGGCTAAGAATGTGTCAGCATGTTAATAGAGACTCCACAAGGATAGGTTCAAGATTTCACAACGCACCCACATGATTGCGAAAAGCTCGCAAAATGTTAACTTGCATGAGACATGAGTGCATGAGAATCAAAACGCATCCTTTTTCCCTCTTGATTTTGTTTTACTATCTAGCATTATTAAGCAAAAGCTTCAATTCAATCAGATACATAAACACAGTTCATCGCCTTCCTGTCCAAGTTAGTTAGAAAACAAGGGGAAAAAACTGCAGCTAAGCCAACAAGAGAACGAAAAAAAGCATGTCAATAGCGGAAAATGAAAACATCAGTAATGGTTCAATTACCTCCATTTGGTCAGCCAATATAACAAGAATAGAATGAGATTGAGGATGGACAGTGATCCACCGAGAGTCTTTGAAAATCTGAAGGCCCCCGACATGGTCTTGGATGAGAAGTGTGATGACACCCATATCAGAATGGGACTGAAGACCCAGTGTAAGATGCGGTTGAGGACAAGCAGGGTAGTAGCTTATAGTAATGTTTTGATAAAATTCCCCGACAGCATCCTCAATGCAAGAAGTTGGCAGTCCCAGAGACTCTGATATAAGCCCCAACAGCTTCTGTGCAACCAATTTGAGCTCATCACTATAATGTGCCACAACTTGCCTGTAATTGGAAGGGAAGTGAGGCCAGCGAGAAGGGTCACGGCGAGAGAGTGGTAGGGTATGGTGATCGAAGTAGTCCCTCCAGTCCAAAACAGTTGAGGTTTCAGCTTCAGGGCGCAGCATCTTAGAGCCATACCCCTGAGAAGCAGGAGAATTGGGATCACAGGCATATTTGAGCTTATCTTTGACAGGGCAGTCTTTGAAGAAAGATAACCCTACGCCCCTAATCTGGTCCAGCAACTCAACTGGAACTCCATGGTTGGTAATGTGGAAGGCGCCCCATTGGGCGCAGGCATCACCAATTAGTTTGCAAACAGTATCCCTCTGCTCCGAGGCGAACCCAAAAACATCAATCATGGGGACATTGTCTTCATCACTGTTATCTATTACTGTGAGGTCATCACTAATGGGCGGTCGTTCCTCGGGGGGCTGGATATATTGGGCTGGCACCTCTGCTATGTCCCCTTCAGAGAGGCTTTGCACTCTCATCATCTGAAAATCCATTCTTTCCTTCTTTTTTCTCTCCTTATTCCTCCAAAATAATTGATTCTAATTAGTTCAAACAAAATGAAATATCCTAATCCAATCCAATCCAATCTATCAATTGCAATCAAATCAATTATCAAATATTAGACTCTTACTTCAAATTTCAAAGCAAAAGCCACAAAATGGGTTTTGAATCAAATGGAAAAGAAAAAAGAAGAAGAGAAAATTATAAATTAAACGAGAAAGAAAGAAATCAAATACCAATTCAATCCAAGCTCCTTTCCTTCACTTGTTTCTCCACATTCTGTTGAGCTTGCGTGAATCATTAAAATTTGTCAAGAGGGAGAGGTGGAGGGGGTAAGAGAGTGAGGAGGGGATGGATTTATTTGTTGGCTATTGTATATTATTGTCCCTATAAATTCTGTAATGTTTCACTTTGATCCCTTTTTGTTTTAACATTACTAATATCAGTCCAGAGAGTTTTTAATGAAGGCAATTTTGTATCAATAATTTTATTTTCACCTTCTATTTCGATAATATATATTTTTGAAAATTTACATTCTATCCAAGTAAAAAATGATAAAAAATCTCTCACTTTTTTTTAAAAATATTTTTAAAATTTTATTTTTTGTTTATCTTTTATTTTTTTTAATCTATCTTTTCTATATATTGTAATTATTTAACAGTTATGGCTTCAATACTATAAAATCTTTATTTTCTAAAATATTTAACAAGAAACCAAGAGCAAATGCTTGCCGACATGAAAACTAAAAGAGACTAATTTATAATTTACTCCACTGCATCCACCACAAACTTTTTTTTTTTAAAATATTTACTAAAAAATCAAAATGCATCAATAATCCAAGATATAGACATGATCATAATACGTTAGCTTGGTAAGCTAATTATCTCTTTTATTTTTTTATTTTTCTCCTTCTCTCCCCATATTGGGCCTTTATTAGACCATGTTTGGATGAAATTCAAGATGAAATTGAAAAAGGATTTAGAGAAATGGGGACTAAATTGAAACAAAAGGGCTTGGGTTAGGGTGAATTGAAAATAAAAACTCAATTGAGAAGTTGTTATAGGTTTAGGGACCAAAGTGATTATTAGAAGGGAAGAAAAAAGGCCGACACGTGCAAACTACGCGCCAACGAGTGGAAGATGTCTCATTTTGGACGGTGCATGAGGTTCATATTTAAACAGCCTCCAAAGATGGCCTTCTTTGATAGAGTTGGAATCACCATGTCATCATTATTCTTTCAAGGTGACGTGTCTCTAAAATGAATGCTCGTTGTGGCTCCAATGACCATTTTTCTTTTACTTTTCTTCCCTTCCCTCATAAATTCTGAAACATGAAATTTCTTTTACTAGACTAAAAAGGAATATATTGCCCTCTAGTCTTTAATTGTAGTCCCTTTAGTTTTAATAGTTTACAAACTAAAAAATCAAAATATATTTTTTTTGTAAAATCTAGTATCAACCAAAAATTAATTTTTTTTCAAAACGAAAACCCCATAATCAAACTACTAATCTTAGATTTTAAGACAGTCAAATGTGAAAAGATCTAACTGAAAAAAAAAACATGAAAATGAAAAAAATAGTATTAAGTGATGAAAAAACAATGCTAATGGTGAGTCCATGGTAGAAGAAACAATAAATCACCTAGGCAAATTAGTTTTTCTTTGGATATACATACATCGCGCTATGTTGGGGGTTGTATTTTAAATTAATTTATAATAATTTGTAGGTATTGATGCATTTTTTGGTATCATAATTTGAGAAATAAAAAGACATTGTTTATCCTTAACAATATATCAACTAATAAATTAAAAAAAAGTGATGTTAATGTTGATTGAAGATTAAAGTAAAAGCTAATACTTCTAGTAAAAGAAAAGGATATATGCACATATAAATATTTAACTTCTACTGTTCTTTATATTTTATATATTTTTATTTGTTTTATTTTAAAGGTTAATTCTGATTACTAGTAATAAAAAAAATTATGTTTATATATACAGCTTGCAAATGAAATTTATATATACAAAATATACAAGAGAAATTTAAAAATAAATTACAATAATCTTTTCAAACATTTTAAAATTAGAAAAATAATTAACAAGATTAATTATTATTTAAAAAATAATGAATTAAACAATTTAAAAATATAAAAGAGAAGGATACGGTATGTTTTAAAAAAAGTAAAAAAAGGCCTTTAATTAATGTTTTTTTTTAAAATAAATTAAGATTAAAAAAAAAAAGTGAGGCCCTGCATGACTAGAAGATTGATGTTTTGAATGTGTCTACTCCTCCTTTTTTTTTTTTTTTTTTTTAAAATGGATGATACGTTTGCTGAATAAGTTTTTGATCATTTATGGCGACCAAAAGATTTTATTTGAGTTTTGAGAACTTAAACATTTATTTTTTAATTTGTATTTATTTGAAAACAATCTAGAAACCTTAATAAATTTATTTTTAATCACAAAAAACCCTTTAGTCATTCTAATAAAAATAATAAAAAAACCTTACAATAAAATTATATAAACCGACAAATAAATAAAAAAATTGTTGATTCTAATCAAATATTTAAATGAAAAGCTAATATTTTAAGTAAAAGTAAAATATAAATAGATATATGAAAATATTACCTTGACTCCTTTATATATTATATATTTTTATTTATCTTATTTTAAAGGTTAATTATGATAGTAAATAACAAATAATGTTTTTTTATTAATGCATTTTACAATTTGACATAAATAGGAGCATGCAAGTGAAGAAAAAAAATTAAAAGTAGTATTAAGTATTCTTATGTCTATATAATAATAATAATAATAATACAAATTCATCCACCTGCCTTGCTATCTCGGTTTCCTTAACGCTGCGGCTTCCATGGACTGTAGCACGACCTCCAGTCCTCCAATGGCTCGCAAAGCAAAAGCAAAAGGAAAAGGAAAAGGAAAAGGAAAAGTGAAAAAGTTTACCAAAAATCTTAGTGATGCTTTGCTAAGTTTTATATAATCATTATTTTTAAAATTTATGAAATTAATTGAATATATATAAAACACCCCCATCAATAAAAACAAAACAGAAGGAAAAAGCAATTTCAGTTCAGTGCGTGGAGGGCGGTGGAGTAGCTGATCAAAGTAAAACCTCTCATTCCTTCATTTTTTTCCCAGCTGTTATCTATCAAGGGTTCAGTACATCTTTTCACTAATTTTTCCAGGTTAGTTATTGCTAATGTTTTAGGGTTTAAATGTAAATCATCCTTTCTTTCTTTCTGGCTATTATCTAAGCTTCAGTTCGGTTGTTGCTGTTGTTATGATGATGATGATGATGATGATATTTCAGCTTTGAATTTCGTTGCTAAACCCCTCATTGTCTTAGGATTTATTCGTAATTATGCAATTTATTTATAGGACTAAATCTGAATAACTTCATCAAATCTTGATCTGAATAGTAAAGTAATTAATATTGAGTTAATTAATTATGCGTGCAGAACAGGACATGGATGATTCTGGTGGGAAAAGCATAAACGATTTACCCGATGTTCTTCTTCGACACATACTGTCCTTCCTTGGAACAAAAGATGCTGTTAGAACAAGCATATTGTCTAGGAAGTGGGAGCACCTGTGGAAGTCCCTTTCCAATCTTGAGTTTCATCAATGTCGTTCTAAGGCTAAGACAACGATTTTCATGAATTCTGTGGAGAGAGTTCTTCTTCTACGGGACTCCTCTAATATAGAAAAATTCACTCTTTCATGTAGAATTGATGATGCGACTCGAACTCGTATTTGGGTTTCTGCTGCAGTAAATCGTAATGTTAAAGAGTTATGTGTCGACTTTTCCGAGGGGAATGAATCAGAATCGTTCGTTTTCCCCCTATGCTTATTTACTTGTGCAACATTAACCAAGTTGAAAATTACTTCACATGGTGTTCTCAGGCTTCCTTCTTCAATCTCTCTCCCGTGTCTAAAGATATTGAGCCTTCAAAACGTTGTCTTTCCCGATGAGGACTCAACCCAGCAAATATTGAATCTCCGATCCCTCGAGGAGTTGAAGATCTGTTTCTGCGACTGGAAGAACCTTAAGGCCATTGCCATTTCTGCTCCCAAACTTCGGAGCTTGGACATTTGGGAAAAGCTTAGGAACGATTTGAGAGGTTCAGATGCTTGTCATGTCATGATTTTTGGAACTGCTCTAACCTTTTTTTCTTTCAGAGGTGGATTTTGGGATGACTATTGCTTATTTAAATCATCATCACTGGTTGAGGCATATTTTGATGTTTATGGATGTGAGGGGAGGTCAAGGGAAATTGCTTACCGTGCTTATAAGCATATTGCAGGGCTCTCTACTGTAAAACATTTAACACTGGGATCTGCTGTTTTAAAGGTATTTTTGCTTCTCCGTTTTGCATCAGCTTCTATCTGGTCACTGGATAATAGTCTTATTTGTATCTGTCTCTCCCTACCTCTTTCTCTTTCTTTTCCTTCACCTTTTATTTTCTCAATCCAGTTGCTTGAAATGTTCATAAAAAGCCTCTCGATTGCGCGCCCGAGTAGCATGAGCATTCTTAGCCTTTAATTCTCCCATGTGTTTTTAAACAATTCAACTAAAAAGCTAAATTTATTAGATAAGGTATCAAAATATAATTTATATTATTTTCTAACTGTTCTTAATCCAGGAGACCATTACTGCCACTTGACATTGCTTACAGATGCTTCTTCAATGAAGTGCGTTAAATTTTAACAATTTTGTTTGTGTTTTTTTATAGGCTCTAGATTGCGCGCCCGAGCTCCTTGCCCATCCACCTACAGTCATGAATCTGACCTCGTTACGATTATCTGAGTCGTTGTTTCATAATTGTCCTGATCTTCACTGTGATACCTTCTGGCACATTCTCTACAGCTCTCCTCATCTTAAAGCTCTTAGTTTCTCTACAGTAACATCTTGGACTCTTTGATTTCCAAATTAAGTTATCATCAAGCTTTCATGTTTACAAATCTAATGGGTTCACATGATTCTGGTGAATGTGCAGATCAAGCTAAGTGAGTTGCCCACAAATTGTGCAGAGGATGACTGGATATTGGAGCCAGCGCCACCTTGCTTCCAGTCATGTCTGAAATGCATTGAGATACATAACTTCGGAGGTCATATTAAGGAGTTGGATGCAGTTGCCTTCTTGCTGAAGAATGCAATAGCTCTGGATGATATGGTTATTACTTGTTCGACCACCGGGTCAGAGGCTCAGATGAACATTCGCGAGCAACTATTCGAGCTCCCTGGATGGTCAGAAATTGGCAGATTAAATTTCGTTTGACTATTTATTTTGGATTATACTTCCTTTAATCCTTTTGAACTATAAGAAGAGAAGTTTATTCCTACAATTTTAAAGATTTCTCAATTGATATATTATATATAGATTGTTTAACATAAAGTTTTGCCAATAAACCACCTCTTATATTAATTAATAGTTACTAAAATTATGTTGTATACGAATGCCTTGGTGTCATACTAGTTTGCATGCTTCTTCTCCGGTGGGATTAAATTTTTCTTGAAAATTAAAAAAAGAATGTTTGCATCGTTATTAAATCTAAAAATATAACCGGTTAAAATTTTTTGTTTCATTAAGAAAATCTTTTATTGCAAAATAAAATTTAATATGTGTATTCAATAAAACCAATCAAGAGTTATTTGTGTTAATAAATAATAACTAATAAGTTGATTTAAAGTAAACATAAAGTCTGATAATTAATATGATTTAAATCAAAGATTGAACTATAAAGTTGAGATAAAAATGTATATTAAGATATCTCATGTCAAGTGCAGTTTTTTAATTTTTTTAATTTAATTGATTTTGCTTGGATACGATGTCTTTTAGTCACCGGGCTCTTCGTTTCCCGCGGAAAACCAGGAACGCTGCCGTTTCTATCCACCAGCGACTCCTTGTAAGAAACAAGGCGATTAAATCTCAACCGCAAACCAAGAAAATTACCCTTTCTTTTTTTAAAAAAAATTGATTGAATATTGCTCATGGAATCCTCTAAAAAATCGTTTTTTATATATATTTTATTTTGTTTTTCTCATCAATATATCTAAATAAAGAAAACCCTCAGTACTTTCCTTAAACCAAACAAGAAATTTAATTCCCTTTACTTTCCTTCTTTTTCTCACTTCAGTTTAATTGCCATATAAAGGTAACTTATTACGTCCTGCCCTAGCCACCATCTTCTCTAAGTTATTATCAAAACGAAAAACTCAAGACCTCACTCTCGGCTTCTGTTTCTACTCCTTGTTATTTCTTCATCTCGGCTGCAAATCCTTCAACTTCTCTATCGTTAGTTTTTTTTTTTTTTATTATTAATTTTATTATCTTCTCCTCACATGGTTTTGCCATTCAATATTATATCCCATAACCTACCTTTCAATGCATTTTATATTAACATGAGAAAAGCATATTTTGCATGTTTTATGAGTTGTTCATTTGAATTTTTATTACATTCTCTTCTTTTGATAAATTATTTCTGTTAGAGACTAATATAAAATCATTTATTGAAGTCTAAACCACTATACTATTTTTCAAAATAAAATTAAATATAAAATAATGAGTTTGTTGATAAATTATTGTCTTTTTGTGGTGAAAGATGAATACATTATTGAACAAGATTAAGAGAAGGTGAATTTGTTGCAATAGATATGTTGCAAGTTATCACATAACTGTGGTCAAATCTGTTTTTATCTTGCCTAGGCTGCTGGTTTAATTTAATCTAATCTCCATTCTTTTAGCGTTAAATGTGCAAAAAATCGAATATATTCATGTTCCTGTGTTATAGTTAATATATTCATGTTACTGTGCTGTAGTAAAGTTGATTTTGGAATGTAATGAGTCCTGATGATCAACCTGACGCTTCATTTCATGCATTAGGCGAAGTCTAAACTATGAAGGCCAAATCTTTGACTCGCAAAACCAAAAGAAAGAAGTTGAAGGCAGAAAAGGAAACCGATTCTGGTGAAAAAAGCTTTGGCAATTTACCTGATGCTCTTCTTGAACATATCCTGTCGTTCCTCTCGACAGCAGCTGCTGTTAGAACCAGCATATTATCAAAGAAGTGGCTACGTCTGTGGAAATCCACGCCCAACCTCACGTTTTTTGGTCTGAAATCCCCCAAAAGAAAGCTCTTCATGGATTTTGTGGATAGGGTTCTTGCTCTTCGTGGCCCTTCTAATATTGAAAAATTCTATCTCTCATGTAAAGTCAAGGACGATCCATCTCGGGTTGGTACATGGATTTCTGCCGCTGTAAATCGTAACGTCAAGGATTTATATCTCGAACTTTGTGATTTCGAAGCATCGTTTGTTTTGCCTCATTGCTTATTTAACTGCGAAACATTGACAGAGTTGGAAATAAATATGCCATATATTCTCAAGCTTCCTTCTTCAATATCCCTCTCATGTTTAAAGATATTGAACCTCTATGAGGTTACCTTTACTGATGACCACTCAACCCAGCAACTATTCAGTCTCCCAAACCTCGTGGAGTTGGAATTACATGAGTGCAATTGGATGAATCTCGTGGCTGTCAGCATTTCTGCTCCCAAACTTCAGAGCTTGGACATATATGAACCTTGTCCGAGCAGTCCGGCTTCTTTAGGCGGTTGTCATGTCAGGATTTTTCGAACTGATCTCACCCATTTTACTATCATCGGCACACTTTCAAATGACTATTGCTTATATGAATCTTCTGTGGTCGAGACATGCATTTCTATTTTTTCCGCTGCTGACAAACCGAGGCAAACTGCCTACCGTGCCTCTAAGCTCCTTGAAGGAATTTCTAGTGCTCAATCCTTGTGTCTAACAACTGATGTTGTTGATGTGTGCTTACTTCCCCTTTTCCCTTAAGCTTCTATGTGATCTACGGGCCTCACAGGTGTGATGCAGTTTTTTCTTTATTCGCAGGTTCTGGATGACGCACCTGAGCTGCTTGCTTTCCCGCTTGAATTTAGGAACTTGACCTCTTTAATGTTTGAATCAGAGGAGTCAAATCTTCACAGTGATGGATTTTGGCACATCATCTACAACTCTCCTCATCTTATAGCTCTTCAGTTGTATGGGGTAACTCTCTGCACTTTACAAGTTTCCACTTCTCGCTGTCAAGTTCCTTATTTGTGACTTCAATCAGTTATTGAATCACGATGAATGTGTAGGTCAGCATGCCTAAGGTTCCTTCAAATTGTCGAGAAGATTGGACATTGGACCCATCTCCACCTTGTTTCCTGTCATGTCTCAAATTCATTCAAGTCGCAAGTTTTCGTGGTGAGGAAAAGGAGCTGGATGCAGTTGGCTTTCTTTTAAAGAATGCTACAGCTTTAGAATCTATGGATATAATTTATTCTGGTTCTGCGAATAGGGATGAGGGTGTAGACAAGACGAACAAGATTCATCAACAGCTACTTGCCCTCCCAAGATGGTCAGAGATCGGCAAAATCGATTTCGATTGAGCATTTTCTGGTCATATTGATTGCACACAACTTTCCCAGCTGTCCAAATTTGAACTTCTAAGAGCACGAGGGAATATGATTTTTAGTCACTTGGTTGTAGAACGCACTTGAATTGTTTCTACTGCACAAGTTTCAACTTTTAGAAATCAAGTTCCATTTACTGGAGAACTGATTCTTGTACCCTAACCATTCTGATGACAACTCAACTTGGGTTCAATATGATTATTTTTTTTGGATGATCAGTATAATTTTGTAGTGCAGAAGAAAAAGATCAAGCTGACAAAAACTAGCATCATGCTGACCCTGCTCCTCTGCAATCGGACAACAAGAGAAAAGCCGCTGTGTGGAGTAAATTTCAAGAGAAACAGCGTTCCAAAGTTTCAATGTTTTGAGACTCGATAGAAATATATGAGAAGGAAGCTTGTGATCAGATTTCATATCTATACTCAACATAGTCAGTGATTCACAAGTATACAATCAAGGAGGCAACTCGAAGGTTTCTTCGACTTCTTTAAGCCAAAGATTTATGCTTTGAACCTTACGACTCAACTGCAGAAAATATTTACCTGTTGATTCAATACATAAGCCCCCTTCAAGTCCTGTAGATCCCCGTCGCCATCACCAGAGGGCAAGGCAATGAGAAGATTCTTCAAGACTATCGCGCTTTACAGTAACATCTCAACAGCATTTACCTCACTCTGAAGTCTAGAAAAATCACAGATTGTGCACCATCTAAGTGTTGATAAACATTTAGGATCAAACATCCATTCACTTCGCACATCGAGTGTCTCCGGGGCAAACCCCTGCGTGTCAATCACAGGACACTATTTAGCTCTTGTAGCAATGGTATACACTTCATAAGAATACCTAGAAAACTAGTCGCTTGACATGGTTACCCCTGAAAATTCAATGCCTTTTGACGCAAGCTGCATGCCGGAGCATTTTCTGCAATCCTCTGCAATGAAACACCAACGGTTAACGGGGGGATGTGAGACATGACAAATTACAGAGAACAGGCAGCCTAGCGAGGAGTTCCTCTGCATAAATGAGAGCCTAGAACAATATAACATGCTCCAGTACAGCTTCGATAAAACCAAAAGAAGGGGGCAACAAGTTTTAATAACCATTTAGCTGTAAGAATAGCATGCTTTACCTCAACTGCTGTATCGAAAAGTTGTAGGCAACAGACATTAGAAAGCCCTGTTCGAAACACACCAGCACGATCAGCAAGGTCTTTCCATGGCCACACTCCCTTGATGTTTTAATAGATGCTTTAATTCCTTATTGGGGATGCTCCAAGTATTTGGTAATGATCTTTGGATTCACCTTGGAATGAAAATGATTCAAGAAGACATCCTGCGATAATGATTTTGCAAGAACTTGAACAATCCACATCATCTGTGTCAACAAGTGCATCTGCTCCACCATTTCTTATTTCCAGTTTTCTTAGATTGAATGAAAAAATGCCGACAGCATGGACATTGTTCCAAGAACAACTTGTTGGAGTCAACTCCTCCAGTGCTAGACAATCATCAAAGAACTGCAGTTTCTGATGATCGGGAAAGACAACATTTTCGAGATGCAAGAGGGGAGCTTAAATTGTTAATGATTCACAAATAAAATTCGAAACTCCGTTTCCTTTCTTGTTCTCTGTTTTTTTCGCAAATACTCTTTAACTTAATTCCGTCCTATTTCTCTCCCTATATTAACACTTAAACATTCTTTCAACAAATCATTTTAACTCAAAATACATTATATTTAATTTTATTAATTTAATTAGATAGAATAAAATGATGAGGATCGTTTTCATAATTAAATCTTTAATATAATATTAGAAAATCATTTTTATTAAATAAAATCTTAAAATAATTTTATATTAATCTCTTTTTTAAATCGCCAAGAATCAAACTAGTATGTAATATGTATGTGTGAGTGTATTAATAGAAACAATAAAGAGCGTAGCAAAAATACTGTGAAGATCGTTGTGCACATAGATACAAAAAACTATTCATTGCGATAGTTAAATTACGCTTTTATCATTTGAAGAAAAATCGGGGTGCCTTGGTTCTAAGGTAATTCGTTCTTTCTCAAATGGTCTATTCATCGTTAAAAGATTGTTAGGGTTCTTTTTTTTCAGAACAATACAATGACTTATTTATCCTTAGAGTAAAAAAAATCAGAGCTGTTAATCAAGGTTATTTTTGTATTTTCCTTTTTTAGAATAATAAAATAATTTTTTTGCCTTTAGAATCGAAAAAGGGTAAGGCATGTGTTTAAGGGCTTCTTTATCCTTTTACTTTGGTTTTTTGTTTATTCTATAATCATGAAGAAGGGCGTTTTGATTTTATTTTTGCACTTAATAATTACTTTTTTAATTAAAAAAACTGGTGGTGCATGTGATACTTACCCGTGACGGAATTTATTATTCTGACACCTCATTTTTTTATTTTTAATGTGGTGTCTGATGACAACCAATGTGTTGTTTATTGCATGTAATCATTTCTTTTTATCTATTTCTTCTCCCTCATACCTCAAAAACCTTAAAAGGTACATATTTGTCCATTTTATTTTTGATATTTTTTGGCCATTTATATAAGAGTTTTTATTCAATTTATTCTTTTAATTATAATTTATATATATATATATATATATATATATTTAATTCAGTTTTTATTTTTTTGATTTCTATTTTTTTCCTTAATTTTTTTGTTAAAATTTTTTTTGTTTTAAATTTTATTATTCAATCAAAGTTTATGGTGTATTATTTTTTTAGATTTGACACTCTTTATTTTGATTTGTCTTTTAATTTGTTTTTTTTATTTTGATTTTCATCTTTATTTTTTTTTAATTATAATTTTTTATTTTAGATTTTTTTATGTGATTAATTTTTTTTTTTAGTTTTATTTTTTAATATTTGATTTGTTAGAGATTGAACTATGTTTATTGATAGACAATATTTATTGGTTTTCATTTCTAACTAATGAAATAGAAAAACAGAAAGCTTTATATTCCCAAGAAACAAACAATAATTATTAAACAAGTTTTCTCAAATTTCCAGGAATTATTTCAATAAAATCGAAAATCTTTTTCCCAAAAGTAATTAGATTAATTTCTTAAGAATTGTTTAGTACAATAAGTGATTGATTTTGGTGAATGGAGCCCAAACCCAACCCATGAATTTACAGTCCTTGCTATTGACACAAAAAAAGAAAAGAAGAAAAAAGAGCAGAATTTTCAGCCCAAACTAACAAGAGGAAACAAAGTAGAAATTCCTCAGATTTGAGAATTTCAGCCATCGCAGGTATCCCACCAACCCCCCCTTCTCTCATGGCTTCACCGTCTGATCCCACCAACCCGTGAGTTTTATTTGCGGAAGACATGTGAATGAGTCCATAGGTTATGTAAATGCTTATATATTATTGATGATTTGATTTTATTTATGAATTTGATGAAGGGAGGCGGCGGCAGCGATTAGAAGGAAAAAAAATGGACCCCCGATCAAGTTCTTGGTTCCTCTTGTCTATGCTCCTGTTCTTCCTCTAAGTAAGCTTCTACCTTTTATGTTTCTTGAAAAAGGGAACTTTTTAATGTTTCTTGAAATGGGGTTTGTCCATTTTCGTGCTTAATGATGAGTTTGTTTGTTTTTTTAATATTTTCAGTTCGACTCACCCTGCGTAAGAATCCTGTTGTAAGGGACCGTCTTTTCACGGCTGTCTTGGTTGGTGCTTTTGCTCATGGCTTTTACTTGGTGTATCCTTTTTGTTTTTCTTGTTCTTCCGTAATGCAATTTGATTCTAGTGCTATGTGATTCTGGCTTGCGAATGTTTGAGCAGTCATATCATTTTGTTGATGCCTTAATGTGCTCATTTTGGTCCTTAAATTTATTGCTTCTCAATGACTGTGGCCTTCGTTTGAAGGGTTCCTATTTCTTGGTTTATATTTTATTTGAGAAAATAGAATGAATACAAGGAGTGGAAGGTAGAGCGTCTTTCATAAAAATTGCAATAAAATTATATATAAACCTTCTTTTCTGCTATTTGGTGAGTAATGGAAGTAGATGGAAGAAAGATATGGAGTTTAATTTCAGGTAATTTTTGTTACATTGTCAAGTCAGATATGTGGTTTTTTGTATGCTGTCATACTACTCTTAAATTGGAGTTAATAGTTGTAGAAGCTGTTACACCATCGTGATTCAGGGTAGTATAGATGGATGATTCATAGCATTTTGTGATTTTGCTTCTAAATCTTGAATATTTAGAATCGTTTACTAGGCTTATATGGGGAGGTTATAAGAAGTCAGGGAATCTGACATTGGGGGGTGGCTATTACAGATGTTTAAGCTGAAAAACTCTGAAGGATGTGTTATTAGTGAACAAGAAGATACACTTGCATAGTTTTATTTTGTGGCATTTCCATCAAATATTATGTATTGGAATACATTCTGTTTATGAGGCTCTCTATCGGAATTGGTTGCTGACTTACTGGATAGGCAAATTCCATTGTAGTACTCTCTGTTTGGTAATGCAGTTGCAGTGCATTTGAAATTGCTTTTCAAAGTGTGTGTTGTAAATGCATCAAAATCGATGCTTTTTAGGTGCGTTTAGATGGTTTTGATGTGAACATGTTAAAACAATTGAAAAACACCTAAAAAACTATCAAATTGATACCTTTTTCAGTTGAAAAGCACCCACATTACTTTACCAAACACACTTAGCTGTGCTTTTGGCAAACTGTATAGTGTTTAGTCAGAATCTCATGCTGTAGTTGTACAAATAATTCCTCTAGATAATCTGGTTCTTTGACAGTCACAAAACATCCATTTCATGGTCTTTTGCAGTTTAATGTTGTCCACTTTTGGTTCTTTCCATGCTCCACCAGGTATATGTGAATGGGTACATGAGAACTAAGGAAGATTTCTGTGAAAGAGTTCATGGAAACAACCACAGCAAATCAAGCCATTGGAAAGAAAATGGAAACAAGGCCTATCTCCTAACTTCAGCATGCATATTTCCTTTTCTTTTTGAAAAACTGTCTGAACCAAAATGTCATTGCTGATGGCAAAGTATAATGCAGAGTATGATATGCTGCATTTTATATGATTATGATTATTTTCTATTTCCTGAATTCATAACAGCTTAATTCAACAATTTTCTCTATATCACTTCAGTGAAAACCGGCATGCAGACTTTTTAGGCAATCTGTCTCATGCCATTTTGATTTGACTTTTTAGTGTCTATGTGGACTATCTTTTATTGCCTGCCCATCATCAATTAGATTGCAGCCAATTAGAAGCAAATAAGATGCATTTTGATAGTGAAATTATAAACAATTGTCTATGTTTGCTAGTCTAGAAGACATTACTCTTTCTTTTGCCTTCTATATTACTTTGTTGGGTTTCCTTGATATATATGTTCAGAACAGATATATATGACAGCGAAAGCAAGTGAATTTCAACTCCCTTTGAGAAGTTGAAGTCTTAGTGTTTGCTCCTCCTCTACAACCTCCATTGGTTCTTCACAAATGGAATAGCAGCCAGATGTTCTCATGATACAACAACTTACAACAATTTAGATTTTGTTCATCCTTTTTCATTTTTCAAACATCGATTGCTTCTGAAGCCCCTGTGACGGGGCTAAATTTAAGCACTGTATCTTTCAGATCTTTCAGTTGTTGTTTGACAGAAATAATTTCAGCCTAAAAGGTTGGTTTTGTTATTGCTGCAGTAAAATCTCATTTTTGGTTTTCGGACATCTGAAGCCTGAAGCATTTTTATTACTTGATCTGTGTCTCCTTGAATGCAGTTTTAGATTTTCTTTCAATTTCTGAAATCAAAGGTCAAAGATATGAGCTGTTGACCACCGTTGGATACGAGTCGCCTTCTTTACTAGTGTGAATGGTGGAGGTGGTAGATGTATATTTTTCCAAAATTTTGTTTGATTTTAAGCTGTGAGGAGCTGTGATGAGGAAAATTTTGAAAATTATTTTCAATTGATTATATGTTAAAAAAAAAAGGCAAATTTCTTTTTCTTTTTTTATATAATTCATCTCATTCAGTGTCTCCATCTCCGATGTGGCCTTATTTTATGAACACAATTAACAGATTTTGTTGCATCGTTGAATTTCAAGACACTCGGCTTGGGATCCTTGCGCAAGTGAAAAGGGTGCAAGAACTCCTAATTAGATTTTAATTTCTGCAAGCCTTTAAATTTCTTCAAGAAAATAGGGGAGGAGGAGGTTTTTAACCACCGAGAGAAAGAAAAAGGAAGCACTAAGGAATATTTTACAGCCTAAAAAACAAGCAGTTAAATCATGAATCTGCAATTGGAAGACCAGCAATAAAAGCTTGTGCATCAATGGAATAAATAAAAACATTAAGATACAACAAAATCCCAGATGAATTTTCGAAGAACCTACTCTAATCATGGAGCAGAATCAGACCCAAAAATATTTGCAGGAAATTGAAGAACAACTAGAATGTGTAGCAGAATCGGACCCAAAATATCCCTATTGAACAGCTAGAACCGTTACAAACACCATTGACTTAATACTACTGCAGAAAAATAAAAGCAAAAGCACAAGTTGTTTTAATAGCTCAACACATGGGATTTTCTGTCAAAACTCAATTCAGGTGCATGGTTCACATAGAAATGATTTCAAATTTTGATTCTCTAGCGAGCATGGATATCTTATTCTTGTTCAACCTGCTACCTGAAATATACACCTTCTCCAAAACTGTTGAAACTCTGAATAAAATCCCGACAGCATGCAATTCCTCGTCAGTTAAAGAGGATGTGTGGATCTTGATGATCTTGAGTTGTGTCAAGATACAAGGAGGCAATGGATCCAATGCGAAATTTTTATGTTTCTTAGACAAGAAGACACCCTGCAAATCAATCATACATTTCAACCAAAATATTCAAGTTTAACCCCAGATAACCACAGCAAAATCTATGTGGTGGTTTGAAAATCATACCATTCGGAAATCAAGACAGTCAAGATGAGGCAATTTCTGTAGCAATCTATTCAGTGCTCTGCAAGATAAATCCACACTCTTCCTCTTCAATTCAAGACGAGTCAATCTCTGAAACACTGGAAGATCTAGTTCTTCTGCATAAGCAAGAGCCTAGAAATCCAAAAACAAAATAGCATGAAATTTATAATTGCAATCGAGAAACTCCCCTTTGATTAACATGAATTAAATCCTTAAGAAGAAGTAGAAGAAAACAACCTCGTATCCATAAGAAACACTGTCCTAATGACATAATTAACTGACTTCTAATCGACTGGAAGCATACCTCAAGAGTATCAGGTGATAGCCCCAAGTGTTTCACATTACTGCACTTCATAATAAGCTTATGGACACGATGGGCAACTTCTTTTTCTCTCCCTTCCCTTTCAATCTTACCTTTTGAATTCACATGTATATATGCATCATCAACTATCGAGGACGAACATAAACAATAAGTAGTTCTGAGATCACCGTGGTAGGAGAAGGATTTAATATTCGATCCAGAAATCACGACTTTACAACCACTACTCGAAGTAGCATCACAAATGACCACGGATTCGAGCATGGGAGTAGAAATGTAGAGACACTTTGCTAACCCCCAATGGCATTCTTTCAGAGTTAGCTTCTGTAATTTTGGGCAATCACCAAAGAACTGCACCATTGACTGCCCATATGGAAGTAGACAAAATGACAATTCTAACTCCTTCAGATCGGGAAGACATGTAGTAGAAGGAAGTTGAGTAATGTCCACCGGTTCAGGCATGGGAGCAGAAATAAAACCAAGATTTGCATCCCTCCAAAAGCATCGATTCAGAATCAGCTTCTGCAATTTTGGGCAACCGGAAAAGAAGTGCAACAGTGACTGCTGATGCGGAAGTAAACAACATGACAATCTTACCTTCTTCAGATTGGGAAGACATGCAGTACAAGGAAATTGAGTAACTTCTTCTAGATTCAGAACAGTTAGTGTTGGACAAGAGAAAAGGTGATGAGGTAACGATATTGGCACACCAACATAGACAAGGCGAAGTGAAAAGTCTTGCACTTTAAAGCTTAGTGCATTGCTTATCAGTGCATTAATACATGCACTATTTAACATATGACTTGAGAGAGAAAATTTCTCAATTCTTGGAAAATCACGACACATCATCGCCCTTTCTGCAGAATTCATGAACATCACAAATTTATCAGGTCTCCATTCCTCAAAGTAAAGATTGGAAACAGACATCCATAGATGTCGCCATCTCTTTGATAATATGCTAGTTTTGAGGACATCTTTTGCCGGAAGGAAAGACAAGATGTGCAGAAGCATGGCGTCTGGCAGATTTTCTATCATATTCATTTCCTCATCCATGTTGTTCGGTAACTTCCTCTGCTTCTGGCTTTTGGCATCGATCTCTTGATCACTTTCACGCATGGTAGTAGTTTGTGACGCAGTTTATAGAAGAAAGAAGTACTTTGCTTGGAAAGTTATGAATAATAATCTCTAATGAAAAGAAGAAGAAGAAGCTAGACATCCCTTTATAATAGCACTAGAATCCTTACAGGAAAAAAACTCTCCGTGAATGATAGAATCCAACTAGAATTAGGATTTTTAAATTCTATGTATAATCTTAATAATTAAATAAATATTACAATAAAAATAATTATCATATAATTATTTTTTAAAAAAGCATCCTCCGTCACTTTTATTTATTTAAGCTCGTAATAATTATCATTCCTACCCGGCAAGACCTAAGAGGATAAATATTCTTTTGTTAGTTGTTATCTGATTCCAAAAATACAGTGTATTTATAGGCTGATAGGATATAATAACTAGGAAGAAAAATAAATGGAAAAATTAAATAGCTGTCTTATAACAGATAGCCATTACAACATATTAAAAAAAAATTGTTGGGAAAATATAGATGTGATGATGGCGGTTGGAAAATTAATTCAAGAAGTTAAAAAATTATGGATTTATTTTAGGGCTAAAAACAAATTATTATTACAGACAAAATATTTAAAAAATATGGGCAATTATTACTAGAGACAAAAGATTTAAAAAGTATGGGTATTATTTCTCATGCAGGCAATTAGAGGTTTTCCTCTTGTTTAGCCCAACTTTATACATGCAAGTATACTATCCTTTTTTTGCTAGTTATTATTCTATAATAAAATTTATTATATAAACATTAGAAAAATATTTTATTTTTTTAATATAAAATTAAAAATCTATTAGTATATAATTCTATGTTCACAAAAAAAAGTTTTAATTTATTTTTAATATGGGATAATAATTTTTTTTTATTTAAATACTTCAACTTAAAAAGAGAAGGCAATATCTTTCCAATATGGATTACAAATCTTTTGAAATAATCTTTAAAGCTTTATTATTTACAAAAATCCTCCATATATTTCATACGATTTTTTGGAACAAGAATATATTTGTTAGATTTCTATTTATTGAGTGTAATGTATCTAACCTAATGTCTTTTGAACTATGAACTAGATTATAAAAAAAATAAGATTTAACTTACATAATTATTAATAATATTTTTTTTAACTTCTATAAACCAAAATTTTTATTGTAAGTTAGGTATCTCACCAATCAAGTTAAAAAAAAATGATTATGATGATGATTGTTAGAAAATTAATTGAAAGAGTTAAAAAAATTATGGTTTCAATTATGTGTCAATTGAAGACAAAAAACTCAAAAAGGATAGGAGTTGTCTTGTGGGCAAAAGGACAATCAAAGGCTTTTCTCTTACTCAACTCAACCTTATACATGCGAGCTTGCCGTCATTTTTTTTATTAATTATTATCTCATATCAAAGTTTACTATATAATATTAGAAAAATATCTTATTTTTTCAATGTGGGATTAAAAGTCTATTAATATATATATATATATATATATATATATATTCTATGTTTATAAAAAGAAAATTGTGTTTTTTCAATACGAAATGAGAAATCTTTTTTATTTAAATACTTCAACTTAAAAGGAGATGATGCTATATTTTCAACATGGTAACCTTTTGAAATAATCTCTAAAGCTTCATTATTTACAACAAAAAGAACTCTAAACCTCTCCTCCAACTATACACTATATTTCATTCTCATCCTTCAAGGTTTTGTTTAGATATCAAAGTTTTTTTAATGTTATCCCTTTATAAACATCAATTAACATCATAATTACTAAACTTGACCAGTCCTGACAAGTTGATCCGCCGTCCTAGACTTGGTCTAGGTCATGTTTGTAGTTGACTTGTTTAGAAAGTTGACCTACTCAAAGTTGATTGACTTATTTAAACCCAAGTAAAACTTAGTCGGATCAACTTCAAGAATTTGTTTTTTAAAAAAACAAATTATTTAAAAAGATATTGTTTAAACTTTTTTAACTTTTTTTTTTAAGATGACATTAATTCATTTTTTTTAAGAAAAACCTAAAACAATGTATTGCTTAATTTTTTTTAATTGAACTACTTTTTAGTGCCAAAATCAAAATTTAAATGCAAGTTTGAACAAATAAATTCATAATTTCAATGTTTTTCTTGATTTCTTGTATTTTGCTAGGAAATAACTCTGCACAACATTGCATGATTTAATTTAACAGCACTTAGAAATTCTGTGATTATAATTGAATTTCTAAGTAAACGGCACTAATTTTGGCACAAAAAAAAGACGTGCATGAAGGATGTGACAGAATCATATGAAGAAATAACACTAGTAGACATTTAACTATTTTAGGTTAAATCTTGCTTGATTTTATACTTTAACTATCCAATTGAAATCATACTTGTAGTAGAGGGACTAATTTGAAGTTTTTCCAAAAATATAATGATCGTCGCTCTCTCTATCTCGGAGGAAGTTTATCCGCTAAAGATTGATACTTCGCTCGATAAACTGGTGGATGTCATCACTTGTTCAATCCTACCACAACTGCATAATCTAAACCATACGAGGCTGAAAGGAGCCTCAGAAGAAGTTCAAATAGAAACAATGGTTAACATCTTCACCATTGTCTCGCTGTCTACAAAATCAGATGCATATTAAACTTACCTTCATCGTTTCAAAAGAGCTTCTGGACACAACTCATTACCTCAATCTCATACGAGTTTTGCTAATAAATAGTTGAGTGCAGAGGAAAGTGGAAGGAGAAAAGGATTATGATACTTACTGTTTGAAACAAGGTTTTTGATGTCAAAAAGGGCCACTGAAAAGGAAGGGTTTTGCAGTTGTTTGAAGTCGCCAACCAATCATGGATAAGCTGACAGTGATACAAGAGTCCTTCGACTGCCAGGTTCCATCACGAGGGCTGAATAAACTTGTCACTGCAACTGGTTCTTTTGGCTGCTGCATTGCATTGGCATTAAGCGTCTCAAATAATTTTCACAGGTAACTACTACAGTAATACTGCTCTCTGAATTGACACTGGCAATCCAAGATGAATTTCAGTGACAGAGCATGAGCAACACCAGTTTTCTGAAATCCATGCTTTGATCTCCAAAATATAAGAGCTTTATTTGGCACTATGAATGTTTGAGGCCATTCAGGATTACGAAGCAGGAGAATTTAAATGGATGAAAGAGGTAAGAAACCCTTTGTAAATCTAATTACATTGCAGCGAAAAGGACTGAGTTCTGCTATAAATAATCTGCGTATGGGCTCATCCAACAGAAACTGACCTCTATAGGATATCCTTGTAGAGAAAACTCCACAAACAATACTAGTGTAGATATTAGAGAAAATTAATTGGGTACAAAGATATGCAGAAAACTCTTCTGTTCTGAAAGACATTGCAGTTCTTATAGTGCACAGAGCTGTTACAAGTAGTTTGAGAATTACAAAAGGAAAAAAAAGTCATTTGTCTCAATAACTTCTTTAAAACAAAGCATATTTGAATGAATATGGAATCACCCTTGAATTATACCTACAAAGAAGCATAATTGTGGAGAGAAGCAGAGTTGTATAGGGACTAACATGATGAATTCATTAGGTTAAGGCTTCGGCACCAGCAATAATCTCCAATAGCTCTCCCGTAATTTTGGCCTGGCGCTCCCTGTTGTAAATGATTGAAAGGCTCTTCTTCAATTCCACAGCATTATCAGTTGCATTGCTCATAGCACACATTCTAGCAGCAAGCTCACTAGCTAGTGATTCCTGCAATGCCTTCAAAATCTGGCTGTTCATATACAAAGGCAACAAGGCATCAAGAATCTGAACTGGATCCTGCTCAAACTGCAAAATTGGAGAGAGCTCTGCCGTTTCAGTCCTAAGAACATCTCTCTCCACGGCCAATTTCCCTTCTTTTGTGGTCAACCTGAAGAACTCATCCCCGTCTGCATCAACACTAACACCATTCATATCACAAATCCTTCCCTTCGGTGATAACGGGAGCAAGGTTTGTATAACAGGAACAAACTTAACAAATGACACGAATTTCGTGTACAAAAGCTCCACTTTATCAACCTCCTCACTAACAAACAATGAAAAAACATCATCTGCAATTGCTTGAGCTTCTTTGGCTGTAGGAAAACCCATTCCTTCAAGAAACCTATCAACAGGAATATGCGGCCTACGAATAAAATAAGATTTACCCTTCTTTCCAACACTGATTACAGTATATTCAACTCCCTGATTCTTCAATTCAGCAATTCTTGCTTCTGCTATCTTGATTATATTATTATTAAAACCCCCACAAAGTCCTCTGTCGCCAGTAATCACAACAAGAGCAACTTTCTTGACAGGCCTAATATTAGTTAAAGGCATATCTATATCCTCAGTTCGAAGTTGTTCATTAATGTAATAAAGCACTTCAACAAGAGTTTCAGAAAAAGGCCTACCATTAACAACAGCTTCTTGTGCTCTCCTCACTTTAGCAGCAGAAACAAGCTTCATAGCCTCAGTGATCTTCTGTGTGTTTTTCACTGAATTTATACGATTCCTAAGCTCTCGAAGACCACAGTGAATTGGGGTCACGTGAGAGAATCTTGAAGATGATCTTGGAAGCTGAAAAGGGTTGGTAGAAGAGTGAAAAGAGAGTAGACTAGTGCTAGAAAGACAAGATTTTGAGGACACCAACGTTGTTAGATTTAAGCAATTCATTGTCTTTCAATCAAAATCCTAAAGCATTAAATCTTTGCATTCAGTACCATCAACTCTTTCTCTGAATTGAACTAAATGCAAAAGTCCTAGACCCTAAAACCTTCACTTGGGCGGCCGCAACAGCATTAGTAGCAGAATCCATTACTACCACGACACCAAATGAGCTGCTGCCGCCACACCAAACACCATTGACCTCCACTACCGACGGGTCCTTTTGGGCTGAATCATAAAAGCAGCCCATGAAAAAGAAGCCCAAACAAAAAGATTCAGACTTGGATTTCCAACTACTTATCAAAATTTGTATGATGTACATATTTTTCTCAATAAATTATTTTAATCTTAAAGAAATATTTTTATATTTTTTGACATATTTTTTTAATTAATTAAATAATTGATGACAAAATTAAAATGTCATATTCTTTTCATACATTTTATTTAAAAATCAAATAAATATTTAGAAACATCTGAAATAAAAATTACATGGAAAATTAATGTTCCCAATAGTTTCTCTCACAATTTAATGTGAATTTTCATAGTTTCTTTTTTTTTTTTTCATTTCTTTTTAGGCCCTTGCCAAATTGAAAGCTAGCTTGAGTTAATTTGTTAAAAAAAAAAAGATTAAAAGAAAAGGAATCAAAATAAAAAACATGGAGGGAATAAGTGGTTTAACCAAAGTTTTATGCAAATTATGCACTTTAATCCCTAAAATTTTCTAATTATAACTATGTGGTCCCTTCAATTTTCAAAAACTGAGAACAAAATCAATTTTGGTCTTAAATTTTATTTATTTTTTCTTTTTTATTTCATGATTTGAGAGAAGAGAGGAAAAGTAGCGGATTTCAGTAGTAGCAAGAGAAATTTATTATTTACACCGATCAAGGCCACGAAAAAAGGTTATTTTGGTGTTAATGAATTCTTTTTGATGGGAAAAGTTTATACTAGGTGCCCCCCCTAAACTTGCATTATATGGTAAATCTTAGCCCGCAAATAAAATTGATTTTGGGTTGATTGATGGTTTTTAAGCACCTTTTTGGATTGTGTAAGGCAAAGAATATGTTTTACTAGGTATCTAAGGTGTTTTTTGGAGGTTTTTTTTATTATTATTAAAATATATCTAAAAATAAGTTTATTTTGATCTGGAACATCATAGTCCGATTTTAAGATGACTTTTAAGCACGACAAACGAGCGGCCTGCGCGCCCGAACCTTTTTCTTGAGGCCCATGTGCTCTCGGGCACTTGTGTCTTTTTATCCCCTCTTAATTTTACCCATTAAAATTGGATTTTTTTACTTGTTTAATATTTTTTTTAATTTCATCGTTTAATATTTTATTAGTTATTAATTGAGCAACACAACTTGTTTCATTTTGGTATTTTTATCCAATTGTCTCAATATTTTGTTGATTCTCATTTTTATAAATGTCTATTTGAAATAATAATAAAAAATCATGAAAAAAATTTATTTAGCCTAATTAAGTCCATGACCTGGATCATGGGTTTGAATATTTAATTTTAATTGGTTAGAAATTAAGTTTTATAAAATTTTTGATTGCTTGAACAGTTCTTAGTTGATTTAATTAAATACATCCATGAACTTTTTGAGTTGTGATTGAGATTTTTTATATATATATTAAAAAACATGTAAAAAACTTTGTCATACCAAAGAAATTTTTTTTTATGCTACCTTCGAAGAAGCGCAAGTTAAATAGCTTGTATACTAAACAAGATAGGATAGGTAATATAGATTTTAAAATAGCATTTGTTATTTTTTTACTTGTTAATTCAACTTCATTAAAAAAAATCACCAATAATATACTAAAAAAGAAAGAGAGCTTTTTATTTTTGTAAAACAAATGGTAAAAAAAACTTTTATTTTTATGAAACATGATTTTATTTGCTTTAACAAAAAAGTGGAAGTCTAATTAAATGTTTTTGACCACCATACTAAGTGTAAATATTTATGGGGTTTTACATAAAAATAAATAAATAGAGAAAAAAAAAAAGCCAATTGCACATCATTAGCTAAATGGAGCTCCTTTGTGTATTGCTATTGCATCCTTAGACCTCAAGATAGATTATTTTTTCTCCATTAAATATTTTAAAATTCTATTATTCTTAAATTTTAAATCTTTAAATTTTACTTTTTCATTGTGATAGGTTAAAGTTATTACAACTAGAGTGCCTTAAGAAAATGTTATTTTAAAAGAATATATATATATATTAAAAAAAAATCAAATGATCAGGAATGAAATCAAAAATAAAATCTAATTAAAAACAACCAATGTAAAAAAGAAATTGTAAATAAGAGATGAGGGATTGAATAAAAAAAACAATTGAAGGGCTGTTTTGATTTTCTACATGGCCTCCAAACAAATCTAAGAAGAGAGAGAAGGAAAGTAAAGAAAAAAAAAATCATTTTCAGCCATACCGTGTCGAACCACCATACACACACCATCCAAAGAGAAAAAGGATGTCGAGACAAATCCAATGCTGCGGCGAAAGCACTAGTACAACCACCGAAGTCAACTGTACGTGTCGCCAGAAGGCGGCGAAATGGCTGATGCGTTGGTAGATATTTTACATGCATCAACAACTTTTTTTGATTTTTTTAACTGTACAAAACTAAAAATACCTCCAAGACCAATCAACAATCACAAACATATCATGGAGAAATTACCACAAAGCCCTTAAATGCAAGGCTAAAAAATAAAAATAGCATGGGCAATGTTGTAATTTTACTGATAGATCAAACATGAAAATACAAAGTCGCCCTTGTACAGAAAGCATGAAATTATTTTATTCCATGATTAAATTCATTATTTTACTGTACAGTTACAAACACAATTATTAAAATAATTCTATTTAATTTCTAAAAGATATTTATGTCCTGTAAAAAAGACCATTCTATTCTTGAAATAAAGATAAAAAAAATAATAATCAACAGACTGGTAATTATACTATTAAAATAAATAGTAAACTGTATCCTGAGGCACAATAATATCATCGGCTTTAGCCTTTTGTTAATATATGCAAAAATCAAATGCTTTGACTGACAATAATTCTTTGTTTTTTTTAAAAAAAATAGATTGCCAAACGATCTGATCTATTGATTTTTTTAAAAATTAATCAGTCCTTATAATCTTAGAAACTTATGTTTCATCCTTATATCTATCAATTTGTTCATAACTTTGGATAAAAAAATAATTGTCTAAACTGAGGATTAAAATCTATTATTTTAAATCCTAGAATAGAAGGACCAATTCATCAAATGTAATAAAATGTAAGGATGAAGTTATAATTAAAAAATAAAAGAAAAAGGCCAAGTAAGTTCATCTTTATCACTCTCTCTCTCTCTCTAGAAAATACAAAATCGATGCCACTAATCCATCAAAATCCCAATTCATAAACCCTAATTTTCCACATTCAATTCTCAATTCTCTCTCTTAATGGGACACAAATGCAATCCAAAAAACTCCTAAACCCTAAAACTGCCACCAAGGCAGCGGAAGCCGTTACCAACACCATGCCAAATGAGCTGCTGCCGCAGAAATCTCCAGCATCTTCAATACTGGACAAGTTCAGGTATTTATTGAAGCAGCGACAACAATCGGCGGTGGAGGAAGGTGGCGGCTTGAGTGCGGAGGATATGGTGGAGATTTATGTGACGGTTTTGAATGAATTAACGTTTAATTCAAAACCTATTATCACTGATTTGACTATTATTGCCGGAGAACTGAGGGAGCACGGTGAGGGTATTGCTGATGCTCTTTGTGGCCGCATTGTCGAGGTCTGTATTTTTTTTTAACGTGTGGGATGTTTTTGGGTTTAGTTCTTGAGGTGGAGTAATGCTAGAGATAGTGAAACTTTAGAGGATTTTTTAGTCTCTTAATCGGGGAGGTGCTATTGATTAATTTTTGTGTGTGTTTGTATTAATTTTGGATTTCGGGGTTTAGTTATTGAGATGAATGATGCTGGTATTGATGAATTTAGAAGTCTTGGCGTAAGTGAAATGTGGGAGAGTTGATGGATTTTAGGTTTTGTTTGAAGGTTTGGGAGATGTGTTGTGTGGCTGTAGAACTTTGAGCCTTTTTTCCCCTTCTGTGGTGGGAGTTTTTGAATGGTTGTATCGGATGTTGGGAAAATGTGAGAGATTTAGAATCTAGAGTTAATGTAGTTGAAACATTTTCAGCTTTGTTGGGTTGACAAATTGGAAATTTTACTTTATTTCCCTGCACATTATTGGTTTCATTGTCTGTTTATTTAAGTAGAATCATTAGAAAGAGAAGAAAAAACTTGTGACGTTTAAATGCCAGCTGCTTGGTTGGAGTGCTGCTTTGAATGCTTGAAATTTTTGTGTTTGTAGTTTTTGGGAAATCTCCCTTTTCTAAACTCCCTTTCCATTGATTTTGGTTCTATCTTTTAGTTTGTTGGGCTTTTAGATTTCTCACTTGCGTGAATTTGTTTTCATTTTTCTTCATTTCTTGGCTAGTTCCTTGGATAAATGTGGATACTGGATATTGGAAAGATATTTTGAGTTTTCAAGTAGGGGAAGAAATATTACTCAAGTTAACTCTGAAAAGTGAAGATGGATTGACATATGAATTTCTTGAAGTTAGAAGAATTTTGGATCATTATATTCAATTTCATTGTGTTCCTTTTAATTTAAAAGTTTGAACTTTTCTCCCCCAGCTTTGTCCTTTTTTCTTATCTATAAGAAAATTGAGTTTCTATATCTATGCCTTTTTCTCTGAGGAGGGGTGGTTGTTTGTGTTTACTTTTCATCTTTGGCAGGTCCCAGTAGATCTAAAGCTACCTTCATTATATCTTTTAGATAGTATTGTCAAGAACATCGGCCGTGAATACATTGGGTATTTTTCTTCCCGTTTGCCTGAGGTGAGTTAGTCACAAAATAGTGTGCTTTTTTCTCTTTCATTTTTCATGATTGATATTTCTTATACTACATGGTTCTGACATTTTTGGTCTTTTCACTTTACCAGGTTTTCTGTGAGGCATACGGACAAGTTGACCCTAGATTATATCCTTCAATGCGCCACCTTTTTGGCACTTGGTCATCTGTGTTTCCATCTTCTGTACTTCGGAAGATTGAGACTCAACTGCAGTTGTCTTCACAAATTAATAATCAATCATCAAGTTTGACTTCCTTGAAGGCTTCTGAATCACCCAGACCAAGTCATGGCATACATGTGAACCCAAAATACTTACGTCAGATGGATTCAAGTAGAGATAATGTAAGGTTCTCATTGAACTCTCCCTCTCTCTCTGATTTATAGTCCTGCTCTGAAACCACATGCTTTGTGTTTTGGAACCTTCACCTGGGTCTGTTTAAATTTTAGATTTTTTTTTAAATAAAAAGAGTTTATAGTGGAGTATATGCCAAGTCAAATGTTCATCATTTCAGTGTTTTCAAGACTGAAATATTAATGGCTAAAGACGGTCTCATGATGCTAATCATTTCAGTTGTAGATTTTGGATATCAAGATGAGTCGTAAGAAAAGTTGTGATAATTGCACTTTGGAGCATGTTTATATAATGCATGGCCCTGTAACCTTACATATCTTATGGTTCTCAACTTATATAATGTTTAAATAGAAAACCGTTTAGTTACTAGTTGCTTTGCAACTTTGTTGATTGTTACTGTTCACTATACCATTTCAGGGATTTGTGTCAAATGTCTACTGATTAAGTGCCATGCTCCAACATTTGGCATTACTATGGCTATTCAAGATATGGAGACTTCCATTTTTCTTGAAATACATGTGTTTTGACTTGTTGGTTATGTCTAAGATACTTGATATAGTGGCCTTCTATTGTGTGACTCTTTGGTTGCTTCATGTATCGATTTCTTCCTTTATTACTTAACTGAATCTTGTGTCAGAATTTTAGAGGGGAAACTGATTTGTGATCCTTTTGGTTGAAAGGTCTAAGAAATTCCATCTCTAATGATCCCACAAAAGCAAGGCCCCCTTTTCTGTTTGTTTGGTCAATATTAAAGTTGCATGTAGAAATTGATTTTGTTCCATCTGTTTTTGATACAGGGACTTTCCTCTGGGCTATATTATTTTTAATCTACTGTGTTTGTTTCTTATTGTTTACTTGGTATGAAATAAAACATTTGGTTCTAAGTTGAATTTATGTGCTCACAAGCTACATTTTGGGATTATTTTGTATTTTGTTATTGATTGTTGTCGTTTGGTAATTGTGTTATCATCAGCTATTGACACTATGTAATGCAATGTGCCTCTGTGTGCACGCAGACAGGATGGTCAATACAAACATAGAAATTGCTAAAACTGTAATTTAACCCCTCGCAGAATGTTCAGCACACAAAGGGAACTTCTTCAAATCTAAAAATGTATGGTCACAAACCTGCTGTTGGATACGATGAATATGAAACTGATCAAGCAGAGGTCATATCTTCACAGGTTGGAGCCGACCGTGCATCTCTCACTCTTGGATCTAATAAGCTGCAGCCATCCTCAACTTCCAGGCTTGCAAGACGCTTGTCGCCTTCAACAACTGGAGCTGAGAGGCCTTCGTCTTCAGAAATCGACGACTTTGCAGCAGGAAATTCTCCCCGAAGGTTCATGGAGGGGTTGTCCCCATCTCATCCTCCATTTGATTATGGACATGGCAGAGTTGTTGTCAGAGATGATGAGACAAATGAATTGAGAAGAAAACACTATTCCGATGATAACCATTACCGATTTGAAGCTTCTGCCAGATCTCTCAGCAATGGACATGAGCAACAGGGACCCAGAGCTTTAATAGATGCATATGGGGATGATAAGGGGAAGAGAATTCCAAATAGTAAACCATTGCACATTGAACAGTTGGCTGTAATTGGCATGCATAATAAGGTGGCTCCAAGATCATGGCAGAATACTGAAGAGGAGGAATTTGATTGGGAAGATATGAGCCCTACTTTGTTAGATCGTGGTAGGAGCAATGATTTCTTGCCACCATCTGTTCCACCTTTTGGAAGTGTTGTTCCAAGGCCTGGCTTTGGAAGGCTAAATGCTATCCGTGCAGACTCTGATATTAGGAGCAATGGGTCTAGTCTGACTCCATTGGTGGATGACTCCTCTAATATGGGTGGAGATGCAGTCTCCATTCTTGGTGTATGCTTTCTCAACTTGTTTATGTACTTCTTGTACTTGTGTCTAAAAGTTATAGCTTTGCGTGAAATTGGTTGATTCTAAATTATTTTTATTTCTTTCTATAATAAGGTGGTGATTTTATTTTTTTAATGGAACTTGACAAGCTTTTATTTGATAATGATTTGCTCCCCCCTTCCTCTTTATCCCCATCAAGGCCTCCTCTGCAATCTGGCACATTTTAGAGCTTTTCTGCTGCATTCGACACTATCATTGGATGATAATTTGCATTTCAATTATTTTTTGTATGGTCAGTTGTGTCAAAAAGATAACCTTTCAAATTATATTCACCTGTTTATTGTCCCCTTATTACTGGTTTCAGGAAACAGTTGGTTTTGTTGCTCATATACTAGGAACCAACCTCTAAATCTTTTCTTTATGTCTTAAAATTATGTTTGTGTATTTTGAGAGAGAAAATCAACTTCAAATTTTGATCTTATGTGCTAAAGATATTGGTGTACTTCCTGCAGTCTGGCCGTGGATCAACAAGCAAGATGCCTGGACTCCTGACTGAGAGAAATCAGATTTTGGGTTCTCGTTATTCTCAAGAAGCTTGGAATTTGCCGCCTCACATCCGTCAGCCATCACATCTCCTGAATGCCAAAGGAAGAGGAAGGGATTTCCAGATGCCCTTATCTGGAAGAGGTGTATCCTCTCTGGGTGGCGAGAATTTCAATCCACTTGTTGAAAAACTTCCAGATATGGATGCACAACTTGTTAGGCCGCCTGCGATTGCATCAAGATTGGGTTCTAGTATTGACTCTAATAGTTCTGGTACCTGGTCAAGTGCTGTGCTGCCATTATCAGGGGCCTGGCCTCCAGTAAATGTACACAAGTCTCTCCCACCTCCTGTGCATTCTACTTTTCCACCAGAAAAGCAGAGTAGAAGTCAGTTTGATCCAGTAAATACCAGCAGTACTGTCACAAATCAGGCTTTGCAAAAAGCTTCAGTTATGCCTGAACAATCATTTAATAGTTTTGAGAGCAAAGATTATGTTTTGATGAAGCCAACACCATTGCCTAATCAACATGCTGCTTTGAATCAGCAAAACCAGGCACATTTTAATCCTTTTCAGCCAAAGTTTCTTCCATCTCATGAAGCCCGAGAAAATTTTCATCCATCAGGGATAGCTTTACTGCCACCTCGTCCACTGGCACGACCAATGAATCATGGATACACCACACACGGGCATAGTTCCTCAAATGCGCTACCTGCTGTACAACTGTCTTTAGCGGTCAGCAATGTTGCAAACACCTTGCATTCACAGGTGGGGGTTCGGCCACCTTTGCCACAAGGTCCTCCTCAAACGATGTCTTTCCCTCAGAATGCTAGTTCAGGTGCCCCCGCCCAACCGTCTGGCACTGCATTTTCTGGTTTGATTAATTCTCTCATGGCTCAAGGTTTGATCACAATGACAAAACAAACACCTGTACAGGTACTCATTGGAATAGAATCTCTATTTTTCCTTTAACAAATGTGATCTTAGGCAGAATCTAACCTTGTGAATCAATACATAGGACTCTGTAGGGCTTGAGTTCAATGCTGACCTTCTCAAATTGCGCTATGAATCTGCAATAAGTGCATTATATTCTGACCTTCCAAGACAGTGCACAACATGTGGCCTTCGATTAAAGTGTCAAGAAGAGCACAGTAGTCACATGGATTGGCATGTTACTAAGAACCGGATGTCCAAAAACCGTAAGCAGAACCCTTCTCGCAAGTGGTTTGTAAGTTCAAGTATGTGGCTTAGTGGTGCAGAGGCATTGGGAACTGATGCAGTTCCTGGATTTTTACCCACTGAGACCATCGTGGAGAAGAAGGATGACGATGAAATGGCTGTTCCTGCTGACGAAGAGCAGAGTACATGTGCATTATGTGGAGAGCCTTTTGATGATTTCTACAGTGATGAAACTGAGGAATGGATGTATAAAGGAGCTGTCTACCTGAATGCTCCTGATGGGTCAACAGAGGACATGGATAGGTCTCAGTTAGGCCCTATTGTACATGCTAAATGCAGGTCCGATTCTAGTGGGGTTCCCTCTGAAGATTTTGGACATGAAGAAGGGGTATGCATTTCTTTTTCTATGTCCGTTTGCTTTTATCTTGATCTTTCACTCAGCATAATTAATCTATTTATGTTTCTCAGTATTGTTATAAGTTATTGTATTATTCAATAAAAATTGGTAATCGGAACATTGAACCAGCATAATTAATCAATTTATGTTTCCAAGTATTGTTATATGTTGATGTATTATTCAATAAAAATTGGTAATCGGAACATCAAACTCTTAATTCTTCTGCACACTCGTGCCAACCTAAATCCAACACTTAGATATGTGTATCTTGCTGGAAACATTATGTCTTCAGCTTGCATCGAAATTGAATCATGGCATTACAAGTGACTTTGGAGTGGTGTGTAGTATTAGACAATATCCTTGTCTTTTCTGTGCTCTGGCAAGCTCTAGATATCTGTTTTTTTTTCTCTGCTAGATTTTGGTCTTTATGGTTCATGTTCTGTTAAATTATTATTGAAGTATATGTAAGTTGAAAGTTCAGTTTACTATATAGTCCATCCTTCACTTTCTTGCCCTACAGGTTGGGGATTTCTTTTAATATTCTAACAACCTGAGAAATTGGTTTCTGATTTATCATCTGCAGGGCAATACTGAAGAAGGTAGTCGAAAACGAATGCGGAGTTGACTTTCTATAGATCAGCGTCCAAGTCTCATGTAACCTAGAGTTTCATCATGTTAGCGGTATGCTTTTACTTGCTTTACAGTTGCATTGGACTGTGCAATGCCTTGGCTATATGCCCAAATCATGTACATGTATAGTGGGGCTTGTACCATGCATTATATCATGCAGAAAAAAAGATTAAAAATTGTCTTTCTAACATTCAGAGGGATATTTAAAACCATTTTTTTTATATGCAAAAAAGAAGGAATGTTTTCAGTTGTTTTTGTTGGTCGCTTATGGAGGCTGAAAAAAATATGCAATACAGAATGTATGAATGGTTTGAGTTTTATTCCGAGGGCACTCGATAATCCACTGTAATTGTTAGACTGCTGGAGTTTCTGGGTTGTCTGTTTTTGCAGTTTGTTTTGACTTTCTGCAGGGACTGCACAGAACACCAGTTAGCCGTCACCATTTTAAGTTGATTCTCTAGAAGGCCTGAACGTCTCGTAATAAGCTTAATTCCTCACAAATGGATGGATTGGTGGCAGCAACAGCACATCAGTGACATAATTTCTGCCCTGTGTTTTTCGACTTTTTTTTTTTTTTTTTTTGCCTTTTCCTGCTGTAATATTTTATCAATGAGCCCAAACTTTGTTGTCCAGAAGCCGTAGGGTCATTTTTATTTGGAGTAGAATGTAAATGCTACCCATCCGCTCTGACGCGGATTTGCTTGATGGTTACTTGAAAAGATTATGGTTATCATTTATGAACTTCAATGACAATTCTCATTTGACAAGAATTTTATTTAATAATTACATGTTTGTAAAAAAAAAACACAGACAATGAGTCATGTTTCATATTTATAATGATATGAATTTTAATTCTATGGAAATTGTATTTATAATGATGTAGTCTTTTTTAATACGTGGTGATGGTAAATCACATTGATTAAACGATTCACAAAGTATTTGCCTACATACCAACGAAGAAAATATCAAATACTTGTCTTCTTTTTTTTCGTTGAAAAGTGTTTTATTTTTGTGAACAATTTTTTTTTTTTAATTTTAAATTAGTGTTTTGATATGTTCATATTAAAAAAAATTTAAAATATTATTTTAAAATATTTTAAAGTAAAAAATATTTTAAAAAACAACTTCTATTACAAATATATTACTTAATTTATAAAATCACAACTTATTATCCAGACAACATCCCAATTTGAGATTTTGCATCCCAAAGATGATTTAGGAATTGCATAAAAATATAATAACATAGTTGTCAGATCTCATGTGGGTTTAATTGATTGGTTTATATTATTATATTATTAAATTATTGAGACAATTTATGAGGTCACCAAGTCCAATTAATTATTATTTTTATATATTAAAATAATATTTTTTATTTAAATTCATCATGTTGTTAATTTAGTCTAATTTAGATCGGATTTAATTAGGTTAACTATATTCCAAATTAATTTTTCAAGTTATTTGAATTTAGATATATTACTGTTAAAATTAATTCAAACTAAAACTTTATTTAATTGAGGTTTTAAATTGGAAAATTTCTAAATCAATTTGTGAAATTATGTTAAGTTAATAATTATACATACAAAATTTTAAATTTAAATTTTAAAAAGAAAAGATGGTGATTTAGGATTGAATACTCCATATAACAAGACAAGACACGCTACATGTAGAACACTTGTACCAGGAATTATCCACATGAACGCAACTACTCGGGGTCATTTGCGTGTATCTAGAGCATCTCATATAAAAACCACTTTATTTTTGTAAAAGATTTTGACAGCCGGTTATTAGTTTTGTATTCTTTATATATATATATGTTTTCAAATTTGATATTTGAAATTAAAAAATATAACAAATCAATCCAATAAATAACTAAATAACATAAGGTTGATTTGGTGAGGATGAAAATCACTCAAAAACAATTTTAGAAGATGCGTGAGAGTATAATAATGATTGTTTTTTAAAGTTTTTTTGTTTGAAAATATATTAAAATAATTATTTTTTTTATTTTTTAAAATTATTTATGACATCCGCACATCAAAATTATTGAAAAATACAAAAAAAATATTAATTTGAAGTTAAGAAAAAATAAAAAATTTTAATTTTTTTTAAATATTTTTAAAACAAAAAACTAAATATGACTTTGATCTTCTCATTTTATTTTATATATAAAAAATAAATAATAAAGTTGAGGTAGTTGTAGCCATAAAATTTTAAAAGCGGTTTTGAAAAAATTTGATTTTTTTTTATTAATTTTAAATTAATATGTTTTTAGTGTTTTCAAATTATTTTGATGTGCTAATATCAAAAATAATTTTTTAAAAATAAAAAATATTATTAATATATATTTAGCACAAAAAATTATTTAAAAAGCAATTATAACGATAATGCTGAACAAGCTCTAATTTAGTGTGTTAGGCAGTGTGGTAGTGATTGCTTTTCAAATAATTTTTCGTACTAAAATACATGTTAATTATGTTTTTTTATTTTTTTAAAATTATTTTTGATATAAACATATTAAATCGATGTAAAATATATAAATTATATTAAATTTTAGAATTTTTTTTTTTAACCAAACGGTTCCTAAATCGCCAACGGCCTCTTGTCAAAATCTGAGTAAAAATAGAGGTATCTATAATTGCAATTACGATTTACGAGGGAAAGAAAGAGCCATTTAAAAACTTTTCTTGGCTTTAGGTGAAATTTGCACGTGACACCATCATCCAAAGTACAAAATAATTGGAAGGTCCCTAGAAAATACCTAAAGGTAAGAGGCAAAGAAAAAGCTCATGTTAGAGAAATTGTGGAGATCATTGTATAGCATTGCGATGATAATGAGGATAACATGCATTTAATTTTTTTTTTTTGGTACAACCATTTCAAGTTAAATGCTTGAAGTTTTGAAAGTATAACTTGTATTATATTTTAATATTTTTTTAAAAATAAAAATACTTTAAAATTAAAATTTATATAAATTTATCCTGTTTTACATTTTATTTTTATTTAAATAAGATTTAAATTTATAATTATTAAATCATTAAAATTTTAATATCGTATTAAACAATTATTTCTACCTAAAACTTAAATGATTAAATTAAATTTTAAAATATAATTTATATTATTTTTTAACATAAAAATTAAAATAGAAATAAAGTAAATTATAGTACTATTCTTTGGAGAAACTCAAATCTACAAATTACACTCTTTTTATTAAAAGTTTCTTGAAATGAATCCATACATTATACATTATGATATTATGATATCATCGAGTGCAAAATTAACATTCGATTTTTCAAAGAAATTTTTTTTAGCTGGCTATCCTTCGTTATCAAGGATATGCTCGATAAGCTTCCATATAAAGCTCTCCATCCTCGTTATACCTTGAATTGTTGGTGTGTCAACAAGTAACCAGTATAGTAAATTACCTTATATATATATATATATAGGTGAAATATGCATGTGACAACATCGTTCATAGTACAAAATAATTGAAAGGTCCAGAAAATACCAAAAATTAAGAGGTAAAGAAAAAAACTCATGTTAGAGAAATTGTGGAGATCATTGTATAGCATTGTGATGATAATGACAACAACATGTATTTTGTTTTTTGTGTTGGAAACTGAAACAGAAGTTACAGTAAATTATATTATTATTTAATTAAAAATTTAAGTTATTAAATAAAATTTTAAAATATTATTTTCTTGGTTATTAGGTGAAATATGCATGTGACAACATTGTCCATAGTACAAAATAATTGAAAGGTCCCTAGAAAATACCAAAAATTAAGAGGCAAAGAAAAAGCTCATGTTAGAGAAATTGTGGAGATTATTGTATAGCATTGGATGATAATGAGGACAACATGCATTTTATTTTTTGTGGTAGAAACTGAAACAGAAGTTACAGTAAATTACATTACTATTTAATTACAAATTTAATTTATTAAATAAAATTTACAGATATGAATTATATCATTTTTTAATATTATTTTTTAAATAAAATTTTTTTATGCTTGAAATTTACATATATTTATATTATTTTATATTTAATTTTTATCAAATAAATATAAATGATGAGATTTAAACTCATAACTGTTTGGTTATCAAAATTCTAATACTATATTTAAGAATCATCTCAATCTAAAATTTTAAGTTGTTTGATAAATTAAAATTCAAGATATAATTTATATTAATATTACTATAAAAATTGAAAAAAAAATCACTGCATATTATATTACTATTCTCAAGAGAAACTAAAATCTACAAAATACACTCTCTTTCTATTTAAAGTTTCTTGAAATGAATCTATACATTATGATATCAGCGAGTGCAAATTCAATTTTTCAGAGATAAAAATTTGAGCTGGCTATCCTTCGCTATCAAGGATATGCTCGATGAGCTTCCATATAAAGCTTTCCATCCTTGTTATACCTTGAATTGTCGGTGTGTCCACAAGTAACCAGTACAGTAAATCACCTTTTTTTTTTTTATATATTCTTTTCCCTATTTTCAAAATTCCAAGATAATTTGAGTGCTCATTTAATTTATCTCAAGTTAATTTGTGGTCAAGAACCATTCCAGCATCTTTATCTCCTCGACCGCTACAATTTACTATGATTTTGGTGGCATTTGGTAAATTAGGACAAAGTTTGTCGAGGTATGCCAGTGCATGAGCTGCCTCCAAGGATGGAATTATGCCTTCTAATCTGCATAGCCTTAGGTATGCTGCAAACAAACAATGCACAGGGAGCCAACATTATTGCAAAATCTACTTGCTTCAAGATAATTATAAATAAAATATATATAGATTAAACTGAAAATATTATTCATTTTTAATAAATAAAACTATATAAATATTATTTAACACTGTACATACCATCTACAGCCTCTTTATCTGTGGCAGAATAAAACTCAGCACGTTCTGTGTCCTTAAGAAAGCTCAGCTGCGGACTCACCCCTGGATATTCCATCCTGCAGAAGACAGCAAAATATGGTGACAGTAAATTTCTGGGAAAGGATTTGTTAACAGTACAACCATGGAGCTATTTATTATTAATAGATGGTAAAGGAGTTCTATGGACTCACCCCACAGCGATAGAGTGTGGTCGTATTATTTGTCCTTCTTCGTCTTCCAACAAATAGCTCATGGCTCCATGATAGACCCCGACTTCTCCTTTACTCAGAGTTGCAGCATGTTTCCCGCTATCCAAGCCAAACCCTGCAGCCTCAACTCCTATCAACCTCACATCTTCATCTTCTATGAATTCATGGAACAACCCCATTGCATTGGACCCGCTCCCGATACAGGCAATCAACACATCTGGCTTGCCACCCCATTTCTCCATTGCTTGCCTCCTTGTTTCCTTTCCAATCACAGACTGAAATTCACAGACCATGCTTGGACATGGATGAGGCCCCACGGCCGTGCCTGTCAGGTAGTAGCTTGTCTCTAAGTTACTTGCCCATCCCCTGATTGCCTCTGAGCTTGCTTCTTTAAAACCTCCTTCCACAGGTTTAACCTATGCAAATAGAATAACACACAAGGAGGGAATCCCGATGCATTAAGTTTTTGCTAGATAGATCAAGCATTGGAAAAAAGAAAGCTAGAGGGTATCTCACCTGAGCACCAAATAGTTTCATTAACAGTACGTTTGAGGATTGTTTTTCCATGTCATCAGAGCCCATGAAGACAGTGCAAGACAAAGACAGCTTGGCACATGCAGCTGCAGTTGCAACACCATGTTGTCCAGCACCAGTGGCTGCCACAACACTCCTCAGGCCCATGCGTTTGGCAATCATCGTCTGCGCAACAGCGTTGTTCATCTTGTGTGCTCCACAGTGATTGAGATCCTCCCTCTTAAGGTAAATTTCTGCCCCTTCTCCATCTTTATTCTTGTAGTAATTTGTCAATCCTTGAGCAAAATACAGAGGTGTTTCCCTTCCTACGTAGTCTCTCAGGGCCGTCGCAAGCTCCTCCTACATTTTCATGCAAGTCCACGTTGTAAGCGCTAACCTTAAATTACTGGAGGTTGGTGAAAATCATGTCTAGCAGTGCAAAGAAATATATAACAATAAAAAAATAAAAATAAAAATAAAGTGGCAGCAAACCTGAAATTCATTATCCTGTAAAGCATATATGAATTCAGCTTCCAGCTTCTTCAAACTAGTGATTAGGGTCTCAGGCACAAAATTCCCTCCAAACATGCCAAATTTTGCCGGCATTGACACCTCACGGGGAACCTGTCTTTCAAGCAATGTCCTCGTATTCATAGTTTTAGGAGTAACAAGTGAACAGAGTACTGGTCGGCCACTTCCAGTTCTTCTCTTATCAGTCGTTATTAGGCTTGTGTGCTTGGTGGCAGGACATAAACCACCGTGTAATTGGCGATTCAAGAAAGTTGTGTGGATACTGCAAGTCGTATCCATGTTAGTGCTGCACGTAAAGCTATAAGAAATTATCTGGGGAATACTCACTGTTGATATTCATGAACTAGTGGTGTGCGGCTTATAAAGAGAGCAAAAGTGTGACGTGTCACAACGTTTTAAACGTTTTCCTACATTTCGAGACAACTGATAAATACAACCTCTCCGCATTTGTTATTAAAAATAATAATAATAAAAAAAAAACATTTATAAACATAGTTATGAAAATCAGCTGGGCCCGGCATGTGGAGACAGGATTGGACAACTCAAACCTAAAAATGTAAGTGACCTTGCTAAACTCGAGAGGTTTTTTCGGGTAAACTTCAAACTTGAGTATTCAGCGTAATCTGATTGAAATTTGATTTTTCTTTATTTATTTTAATGAAGCGGGTGAGTCCAAATTTTTTTTAAAAATATTTTTACTTTTTCAATAAACTCTTAAACTCTAAAATTAATTTATAAATACATAATATTATATTTTTTTACAATCTATATTCACATTAATTGATTTTTAAATTTTCGATGTAGAATAACTATACTATATTTCATGTTTTATGTTTTTTTTATAGTCTATATTTATATAAATTATTTTTTTAACTTTTCAAAGTGAAATAATTATATTACACTTCATGTTTCATATTTTTTTTTATAGACTAAATTTATATAAATTATTTTTTAACTTTTTAATGGGAGATATATAATTATATTCCTTACTTCATGTCTTATATTTTTTTTATTATAGTCTATATCTATATGAATTGTTTTTTAATTTTTTGATGTATAATATAACTATAAAACAATTCATGTTTCATACTTTTATAGTTTATTTTCATATTTATTGTGTCAAAATTTTTTCTTATGGAATATTGTAAAACTTTAAACAGCATAATTTTATTTTTTATTTTTGAAGTTAATCAAAGTCAACTTCCTCGTATAAGATAAACGCTCATGTTAGGTATAATAAAAATCATCTTTTTACTATTTGCGATATTGTTTATACAAGACAAGAATTGTAGTAGTTTAATTTAGGTTGATTTGAATTTAGATTTTATAACAATTAAAAAGTGCAATTTGATTGTTATTGGAAATTAAATAATTTAAGTTTTTTTTAAAATATAATTTTTAAATAAAAAACATGTTGAAATTTAATTAATAATTAAAATTTGTTGTGACAGACATTCATGTCTAAGCAAACAACTTGTTGTCCATACCCTTTAAAAAAAAGTAAGGCATGTGTTCTAGTTTAGAATCTATTTAAAAGTGTGGTTGAATTTATTTTTTAAAGTATTTTTTATTTATAAATATATTAAAATAATATTTTTTAAAAAATTATTTTTAATATCAACACATTAAAATAATATAAAAACACTAAAATACTTTTAAAACTTAAATTTTTTTAAAAACCAGAAGAGTGTGTTGGAGCTTGATGCTGCTAGTCCATTATTCATTGGGTATAGCTTAAAACTACAGCTGGTAAAAATGGTTTCGTCTGGTTAATTCAAGAAATCTGCAACTTAAAACCTGACTGAGGCTACATTTGTAGTTCAAAAAAATTGACGTAGTAAAACTTGTCTGCCCCGATTGTTTTTTATAATAATCCGCTGACCAGATCCAAACTCAACAGTATGAACACCAAGAAATTAAAAATAAAATGACAAAACAATGCTATTTTAATAAAAAACAATTCATCCAATAATAAATCACATCAAAACAATCCAATAGTAAACTCTTCTCTTGAGGTGACCAGGACCTTTAAACGTGTTTCATGCTGTAGCAATAATCTCGTCCAGGTACATGCAATAAAAAGGACCGACCAAACCATCATAGAAACGAAAATTTATTCTATGATGTTGATCTCTAGGAAAACTCCGAGTGAAGAAGATAATCCAACGTGGACAAATCTTTTCATAAAAAAGCTAGACAGAGATGATGATCTGATACACGTTTGATCCCACAAGAATATTCATGTCCACAAGTTAATTAGCTATGTGATTATAAGTTTTCAATGAAATTTTTTGGGTTAAATCAATAATTTATTTTAAATAGTTTTTTTTCTGTATAATCATAAAAAATATAGTGAAAAGACTATAAAATCAATAGGAAAATAAAATACAAGGACATGATAAAAAACCAGAACAATTTTTTTTAAAAAACTAACATGCTACAAAAAAAACAAAAAAATAAAGAAATTATATACCTGAGATTATTTATTTTAAATAGTTAACAAAAAAAAAAAAAAATTGATTCTTGATGTACACTCCTCGCGGGGTCGCCGCGTTACAATGACCTTTCCTGGACATATTCAAGCAAACATATTAAAGTCCACGTGTGAATTCCAAATGGACAATCTTTCCGTGTTTGGTTTGAATCGACAAGTTAACAAAAAAAAAAAAAATGATTGTTTTGATGCTATTTGAAGCACATTTTTCTCATTTCAAGGTACATGATATGTACTTTTATAGTCTTAATTAATTGCTCGAGTACTTTAACACCTAATCTATTGCTTTATTACATGGCAAATTTTGTTCCATCATTTGCATAATTTACCTAGCTCCCAAACCCAATGTATACCATTGTTCATATTTTGTTGCAAATATATGTATATTTATTTCTTTCAATTTTTTTTTTATTCTGTTACAAAGTTAATTATTAAAAATACATGCAATAATCTTTCTTATTATGTCCAATTATATGGTAATTATAAAATTATATATAATCATCAAACAACAAACTAGCAATATATATTACAAATATTATGTGAAGTTCATAAGTAGTTCTATTGTAACAGAATATATTCTTTTTCTACAAAATTAAGTTTTTATCTTGTTTTGGTTTCAAGATTGAGGATTTCTTTTTAATTTTATCCCTTTACGATCAAGTTTGTGTCTCTTGTTGGTGATTTTAGTTTCTATTATACCTTTTTTTTTTTTTTTTGGTGGTTTTGCTCTTTTGTTCTACGATATTATTATTATTATTATTATTATTATTATTATTATTATGTTTTAAGAGTTTCGTACGTGATTTCTCAAAGATGTTACACGATTCACCTAATTTACGGTTTCTTTTCCTTCTGGTCATAGAAAAAAATCATACAATACATTGTCAATGAATATTTCTAATTTCATCTTTTCAGCAAGATTTTATATCCTAGGATTTGTTTTGATTTACATCCTCCTATAGAGTATTCATAAAATACTCCAATGTCAATATTATAAAAAAAAATGAATTATAGTTTAAAAAATAAAACAAGAAACAAAATAAAATTCCAGATCGAAGGAATCACAAACTTTTTTTTTCCTTACAACATGCAAGAATTTCAATAAAATTCCAGATTGATGACGAATAAAAAATGTCCCTAGATGGGTTTATTTTGTCCCATCAACCCCCACCTATAACGTGAAACACAATATGAGTGAAGTCATGGGAAATTAATACGGGAAAGCTTGTTACGAGAAATGTAGCCCAAACAATCTGGCTCCACCAAAGCTCCAAGAAAAATAAACTGTTTATTTTTTTGTTTTAAAAACATTTTAAAAAAAATTTCAAATTTTTTTATTTTATTTATTTATTTTAAATTAATATATTTTTTATATTTCAAATTATTTTGATGTGCTGATATTAAAAATAATTTTTTTAAAATAAAAAAAATATCATTAACATGCATTTTAATATTAAATTTTTTTTAAAAAACAATCACAATCACACCATTAAATAAACATTAATTATCCAACTTTCCTATTATTTCTTGTAATTAATTAATCTATCGATTTTCATAAGAAAAAAAAATTAATTTCAAGATATATATATCTCCTTAATCTTCTAGGAGGACAAAACCAAGGCTAAAAAGATTTTTTTTATTTTTTTATTTTTTTATTAGAGGTAATCAATATACAAACCTTTATGCTATTTAAAAATATGGTTGTAATTGATTTTTAAAGTTGTTTTATTTAAAAATATATTAAAATAATATTTTTTTATTTTTTTAAATTATTTTTAATATCAGTATATCAAATTGATTTAAAAATATTAAAAATAATATTAATTTTAAAAAATATTTTTAAAATACAAAAATAAACAAAACAAAATCCTTAAAGATTTTTACGAGAGACTAAAGGAAGTTGTGTATTTGTTTTTTCTTATTATGTCTCAGATTTTCTGTGTTTCGTCAGAAAATTAACATAGAGCTGGGGCCAGTTACGTTGACAGCCCTAAAGCAAAGGACAGTGATGAATGTTATGTTGCCTGAGGTCCCCTCCTACAGTGCCATTGCACCCACGGGTTTGCTCTCATCCACTCATTTCCTACGATGGCTTCTCATGTGCATATAAAGTTTAATAAATTAAAGACAGAAGCCTAAAAATGTATACATCTAGTCATAACAATTAAATTTCAATTAAGAGAGAAAAACATGGATATCAAAATATTGAAAAAGAATTTAGAAATCTTTATTTAGTCATTTCAAAATTTAAAAACTTGTTTAGAAATATAGTTATAATTATTTTTTAAAATATTTTTTATTCAGAAATATATTAAAATAATATATATTTTTTATTTTTTTAAAATTATTTTTAATATCGCGCATCAAAATAATCTAAAAATACAAAATATATTAATTTAAAATAAAAAATAAAAAAATTTTAATTTTAAATTCGTTCACTTGTTTTATGAATTTTTTTAAAATCTTTTAAAAATTTAATTGACATGAGGAATTTATTATCTAATATTAAATAAACAATGGTCCATAAAAACAAAATTTAAATTGAAAATTAAAACGTCACTCCCATTCTTTTCTACTTGGAGGAACAGGAGCTTGGTATTTGACAATATATATGAACTTTCCCATGGATGACCCTACACGATTTTTCAATTCTCTATGGTTTTCAATGTATTACGGAAAAACAATATCTCCCTACATGGATTTATGTTGTCCCATCAATCCCCTTCTAACACGTGAAAACAAAATCTGAGTGAAGTAATGGGAAATAGGGTAGGAGGTTTCTCTATAATTGTTTTTAACAAAAAGCTTGTTACGAGAAATGGAGTCCAAACACTTATTTCTGAACAAATAGTTACTTATTTTCCAAAAACACAAATAATATTAATGGTTGCTTGCCGGAAGTGACTAGCTAACAATGCGGCTCCACCAAAGCTCCAAGAAAATTTTTGCTGACCCTAAGTCAAAATATTTAATGTTTTCTTAATTAATTATCTAGCTTTCTTGCTATTACTTATGTTAGATCCGGATATCCCGATCATTTTTTCATAAAATTTAATATAACAGATATTTAACATTTTAATCATAAAAATATAGTTAATTTAAAGAATTATTATATAGTATTATGGTTACTAGAAATCTTAATCAATTAATAAAAATTCTATATTACAGGACTAGTTACGCGAAAAGAAATATACTATCATATTTTAAGCGTCCTACCTGATACAAGCTGCATAGTAAATTGTCTTAAATTACTAAAAGTTTGTTTTTGTTTCATTCTTATAGTCTTCCTGTAATATTATTGATTCTGATACTGTCAATAAACATTTGTCTATGAATATTTCTAACTTTAGCGTTGATAAATATTGCGTAACCCAAAAAGCATAGTATTCCTAAATATGATGCCAGTGAATAAATCTGTAAAATTTAGATTAAAAGAAAAGAAAACAACTTATTTTATTTTTATTTTTTTTTAGAAAAAAAACATGTATTACATATCAAATTCACATTCTATGATGGAAGTCCACAAATTAAATATACCACAAAAGCTTAATAAAACAACACAAAAAAGCGCAAGAAACACATAAATAAATCAATGAAGATCCTTTATTTTTTTTAAGAATTTTCTAATATAAAAAAGGGTTTGTTTGACCATATATCAAAACAAAAAAATATAAAAATAAAAGGGATAAGATATAAGAATATGTTTTGCCAAATAAATCCTTAGCCCAAAATAATTTGGGCCTGCTGAGCCTAAAACTTAGACCCAACTGGTCTTAATTTTTTTGTTTTTTTAGGTGCTGGATCTCTGCCCCCACTGTCCAGGCAGGGCTGGATTCTGCAGGCCCAAACCCGGTTAAGCCAGTAACCCCGGTTTCCCTCTTTCTTTCTTTTTTTTTTTTAACCCGCAGATGTGCTTGAACTGTTTACGCATGCTTGCCACAAGAACATGGTAATTAAAAATGCAAGGGGGACGAGCTTACCTGGGCATGCTGCTGCTGGAAGCGAAGCGGATGTCGATGGAGGCTGGCGGCTGAGTGGGTGGCGCCTTTGCGATGTTCCTCCTCTCCTTCTATCTCTTTTTTCTGTCTGCTGTTGTTTTTTTTCTCTCTCTCTGTCACCCTCTCTGTTTTTTTCCTGGTTCTCTTCCTCTCTGTCCTTTTTTCACCCCCTCCCTTTTCTTGAGGCTCTTCGCTGGCCTTTTATAGGGCCAAACAAGAGGTGGTTCTTCAGTACGTCTCTTCCTTCCTAGGATGAGGATAAGTCTTGCTAGGGTGTTAGTCTTTGGCTGGGACTCGGACACCGACAGTCTTGCCACGGGTGGATTGTTGGTGATGGGTTTAGATCCGAAATCCAGCGGAGTTTCGTGGGTTGAGGGAGACCTGATTGGTTTGGGAATCGTGGTAGACCGAATGGTCTATATTCTCCCCGTGTTGAGTTGATACAATCTGGGCATCATTTCCTTTTTTTTTGCAAGTTGTTTTCCTCTGTTTCGAGAGGAAGAAGACGAAGAAACAAGAATGTGAAACGACACCATTTTGAGCTGAGGCGGTCATTCTTCAATTTGGCCATTGGAATTATGACATCTTGCAATCAGGCCTTTATTCATGGAAACTTCTCTTCTTTTTATTTTTTAATTTCACCCCTGGATAAATTGCAATTGGACCCCTGCATTTCGGCCACCATGTACAAAATGATCCTTGGTTTCAAATTTAATCAATTCAATCCTTAATTGGCTCTTCAACTTTTAATTATTTCAAAATTACTCATGGAAAAAATAAATTAAACATCGTATAGTACCCCCACAGTTTTACTTTGATTCTTGGGCTTTGATTTTTTTGTAATTTTGACCCAAATCAACACTGAATTTTAATATTTTTTCAATTAGGATCATGATTTCATTAATTAAACTAATTTAAAACTTAATTAAGTCCTCAAATTTATCAATTCTTCAATTAAGCTTCCGATTTCATTAATTAAGCTAACCTAAAGTTTAATTGAGTCCCTAAACTTATCAATTCTTTAATTAAGCTCTTCATTTCATTAATTAAACTAATTCAAAGTTTAATCAAGTACCCAAACTTATTAATTTTTTTTAATTCCAACTAAAATAGACTTTCAAATTTATAATTTCATCCTAGTTAACTTCAAATTACTCATTCATTTTTGGTGAATTTGTGGTGTTAAAAATTAGATTATGACAACTTCTAATTAATAAATCCATCAATTTTCATTAAAAAAAAGAGAAACAAAGTAACTTCAACTTCAAGATGTATAATTCTTTAATCTTTGAAGATGATAAAATCAAGGCTAAAAAAGATTTCTTCTTTGTCATGGGAGGTTATCAATAGAAGAAGCCTTCAAGATTTTTCACAAAAGGGTTGAAGGAATTTGTGTAATATTTTTTTAATAACTTTTAATTACACTATTGATAATTCTTTTTTAGATTTTCTTTGTTTTGACTGAAAATATAAAAATCATAGAAAAAAATTAAAATACATTATTAATCAGATATCAGGATTGAGTTGGAGCCAGTTAAGTTGATAAGCCCAAAAACAATAGATAAAATAAAAGTTATGTTTAAAATTTAAATTTTTATTTTATTTTAATTAATATTTGAAAATATAATAATGATTAATTTTCAAATATTTTTTGCCAAGAAATATTTTTTTTGCGATCACCTTAAGATTGAAAGTCTTCTTTTCCTCTTAATGGGGGGTGAAAACTCAATGAATAAAGAAGTGCACATCAATATAATATATAATAGTTATGATTGGACTGATTATTACAACATCAGCCAACATTGACCAACCATAATTATTTGCTACCAAAATATATATATAAAATCATTAATGAGATCTTCATACTGTTTTGAATATCAAAACTCAAGCACAAACCCTGCTTTATATGTCTCTAGTTTCGAGCTTGTTTTTTCTTCTTCTTAATTTTGGGCTTCGCCCTTCAAAATTTGACAAAACCAAATTGAAGCTCCAACTTATGAACAAATCTACGTGTTAGAACCTTTTGACACTCTATTTTTCAAGTTTATTATTTTGCTTTAAAGCAATGCATCAAATAAATATTTGATAAAATGTTAAAAATCCATATACTTAATTTTTTAGAGTGAAAAGTGATTTTTATAAAATTAGATTAGATGTGAATTAGTTTTCCCTTTAAAAAGTATGGAAAATGATGCCTTGAGATGAAAAAACGATAATTTTATTTAAGAGATAAAAATAAACTTAAATATTTTAAAATTCATAAACTTCAATAATTTTTGTTTTTGTACATAGTAATTAATTAATATTTAATTACATTGTCAATAACCTTATTTTATTCTAAGCATATTAGCTCTCAACTTGTGTGATTTTTAATTAAGTTATTTAGTAGTTCAAATTTACTAAAACAAACTATTTAGACTTCTTTTTTTTTTTTTTTTTATTATTATTCATTTTTTACTTATATTTTAATGTTATTTATGTTTTTTTTTTCAAAAAAACAATTCATTTCTTAAGAAATTTATCTGGTTTATTAAAAATACTTAATATAAGTTATGTATTTAATGATACTTTTAATTTAAGTGATTTGACTAACACAACATGACATTTCATTATCAAAACATATGATATGTTTAATCTCACAACATAATATAACACAACACACACAATATAGCAAGCATAACATAGCACAACAGACACAATCTGAGACAAACAAATTTTTTGAATCATTCAAGCTCACCCTACTCCTTGTGAAAGCTAATCAAACCTAGCTAGCTAGCTAAATTCCCCTATTGAATTTAATTAAAAGTACATCAACTATGTATTGCAATTGAATCCCATGCACAAGAGCCATATAGAAAACAAGAACATGAACACTTGAACATGTAGGAGATGTAGCATTTGTCGGTGCTTATGGCTTAGAAGTACTTTGAATTCCAGGCAAAGTAATAAATGGAAAGATTGTAAGGATCTTACCAATCTTATCTTCATATGATGGATATTTGGTGAGGTCCCAGTTCTCTTTCAAACTTCTAGTATCTCCTCGACAAAAATCATAGAATTCTTTAGCTGGAGCTTATTTCTTCGACAACATTAATGGCCGCTGAAATCTACAGCAATATAGTCTTAATCGATTCACTGGGTGCAGATATTTGCACTGCCAGTTCAATTTTGTGGTGCCACTGATTTTGAAACATATGACATCATCAAAATGGTGATGGTCCTGTGTGCAAATAATGATCATCTTCAATGGTGTCTCTGGTCTGCTTTTTGGAAGAGAATTTTAAATTCAGTAGGTAACCCTTTTCTTGGCATCTTCAATATTCCATCTTCTTATGGATTATTTTATTGGAAAGTATCTTGACTTTCCACTTAATATCAATAAAAAAACGGTGGGGCTAAACTTTTGGATTTTGTTTGAGAGAATATTAAGGGATTAATTGATTTATTTTGTAATAAATATAAGTTTTCATGTTTAATCTATTATAAATATAGATTTCTTGTGATCTATTTTTGATCATTCTAAAGTATAATATTTAGTTTTTCACGGGGATATTTGTGGAGTAGGTCACCATGTTAATATTTTTTTTCTTTTATTATTTATTTTTTTTCTTCTATTCAAGATTTAATTTAAGATATTTCTTGAGCACTAAGGATTACACAAAATGCTCCATGTTTCTAAATCTTGTGGAGTAGGTATAGCCAATGAGTGTGTATAAAATTTATAGCTCATATATATATATATATATATATATATGTATATATATATGACTGATTATCCATTCGATATATTATCTTGAATAACCCACAAGATCTTTAGCACATTCCTATTTAAGTACTTTTTTTTTAATCAGCAAATAAATCGCATGGTTTTCAAGCAAAACAATATTGCATTTCTTCTTCTTTTATTCCTT